>JAODAL010081269.1:0-11961 GCA_025379985.1 Phyllomedusa bahiana | reverse complement strand
AAAAAATTCCCCTGTATATATTTTTTCCCCATAAATCGTTAAAAAATTTTATCTTGAGAATTTAAGGCCAAAATGAGATTTGACACATTGGTAGGAGCCCACCCCTGGGTTTTAAACCCACATGTCCTTTTTTTCCTTTAAAAGTTTCATGTCCCAAATTGATCCAAAGATTTTTTCTTTTAAATATTTACTTGGTATTTGGGAAAATTTTTGATGAATGGGTCAGCTCTCAAGATATTAAAGTGTCTCCGTAACATAAAAATACCCCATTGCCCCAAAAACTGTCAAAGGTCCCAATGAATAATTTGTTACTTTTTTTTTCTCTTTTTTTTACAAAAGGTGCCCTTTGTTTTGGGCCCCTAGGTTTATTTTTCGTTTTGTAATTTCTTTTTTGGTTTCCCTTTCTGAAAATCGATTTTGAACAATTATGATTTCTAAAAAAAAATCATTTTAAAGAAAATGTTCCCGGACACCGAGGGGTTACTCCCCAAATAAGTACCCCTCCTTTCCAGTGAAGTTGGATGCAACCTTTTAAAGTGTATCGGATTTGGGCCACCGAAATTTTTTCCTTGCTTTCATTGTAAAATCCAAAAAGTCTACTGAAATTTGCAAATTCAAAAAATTAATAGATTTCTCCTGAATCTCTATACAATCTCCTGAAACAGCAGTCCTTGACCTTTCACTGGATTCCTTCCCAACATCTTTCCACACAGTTCTTTTCCATGTCCTGATAGCTACCAGATCAGTAATGCCTCAAATGAAGTGTTTCCCCCTCCCCATGTTTGAAGTTATTCCAGAGTGAATACTCAATTTCTTGTGGAGAACTGCCTAGTTATCCCTCCTTACCTTATTCCAACATTAAGACTCAGATGGTCTTCCAAGTCCGCTTCCAGAAACTTGCAGTAATAAGATGTAATTCTAGTGGGTCACACTTGTTTCTTTCCTCCAGTATAAATACCACATTTATTGATGGTGAGCTTATTATATATGTTAATTCATGTTTGAATATAGTGTATTATGTGATACTTGTTCTCTTTGTCTTGTAGATTTCTACTGAATCTCATGGATGAACTTCATTCTTGTTCAATTTCATAAAGGGAAGATCTCCTTTGGAGAGGCCTTTATGGGTAGAGCTTTCCTCCTTTCCATAAATCTGTCATTTCATAACAAATTTTAAAAAATTTGTGCCCTGCTTCCCAAAAAATCTAAATATCATCAATAAAAACCCCCAAAAAAAATTGATTAAAAAATTTTATGAAGTGTTTGGGAAAAAATTTTAGATTTTTCCCCTTAACCCTCAAAACAAATTTACAAAGTTGGGTGTAAAACCTGTGCCCATAGCAGTTCACTTTCTTCTGATGATAAATGGTGCCATCAAACAAGAAAAAATTATGGGCGAAATTTCAGATTTATGCAGCGGCAATTTTTGGTGTATTTTGCACCAAAAATAGTTGTAGCCCAATTCTATTTATGTATAAACAGTCGTACACCAAAACTAGGTGCAGTTTTGGTGTACGACATGTCGCCCTATGTGTCAACACAAAATTCAATAATTTAAACACAAAAAATTTCTTTTTTTTTTCAAATTAAAGACGGGTTTTCCCAAATTAGGTGTCCAACCCCTCGGGCCAAATGGTGCCTGATGTTACTCTGTAATGATTCTACATCCAGACTCGCCAGCAGAGTGGTGTCGGCAATTGTTGAATCATTAATTTCATGGCCGCGTTTTCCGCGTCTTTAATATACGAGGGAAGGCCGGTGACAAAAGGAGACAAAATTCGATCTACATGGGTGCTGGAACCCTGAGTTAGATTGTTATATCCAGACATAGTTGGTCTTCCAGGGATAGGAGCTACATTTTTGTGCACCTTCTTCAGTAATCAAATGTTCATCCATTGCCTCTTGTAAAATACAGTGTAATTCCTACAAATAGCAATCAGTCGGATACTTAACCAAAATCTCATCCGTTTCTCCGTCTTCTAATATCTTTTTAACCATTAGTACATAAACAGATTTGTCTTGAATCCCTACATTCCCCCTTTATCGCTCGGTTTTATGTCTACACTAGAATTAGACTTGCCTTCTCTTAATGCTAATTCTTCCTCCCATTCCAAGTTGAGGGCAGTAGGTTGTCTTTCATATGAGAGTAGCTGTAATTCCCTTCATACCATTTCGACAACTGTGTCCTCCAAACATTTGACCCAAGTCCTACAGTTTAAGGGGAAAAACACCAAAAAACTTAAAAGGAATGGAGGAAAACTTCTGATTTGCGAAAGTAATAAAAATGTTTAATATTCCCCTTCTTTTTCTGCATTTTGGGGGGGTGAAATAATTTTTTTGGTTTTATTTACCTAAAAATGGGGGGAAAATTTTATTTGATTTCATGTGAGAGAGAGAAAAACCCGCAGATGGGGGTTTATATGTGAATGGAAACTGGGGTTTCAAATGTTTTTATGGTTTTATTTTCCCCCTATTTTTTTTAAATATATATCTTTGAGTGGTCACCACAGGTTTCTCTGTATCTCCTGACGTTTAGCACAACCCAATTTTTATAATAGAAAAAAAAACTGATGCAGGGGAAACGAACAGTTGAAAATTTTATTATTATTGGGGGATTATAAAGGGAGGAAGATGGAATAAAAACCCTGCAGCACAAAGGGAAATTCAGACTTCTTACTCAAGGACTTCAGACGTCTCCCTCCCCGAGATTAGACCCCACCGTTCCTCACATCCAGGATCTCAGACCATCATCATAACCCCTACTTTTAGACCCGACCGTTATACATCCCGAAGTCAGAAAAGCTTCATCACATCCCCGGGACTCAAAAGCATTATCACATCCAGGGACCTCAGACCAGACCATCATCAAATCCAGGAGCTTCAGACCATCATCACATCCAGGGACCTCCGACCAGACCGTCATCACATCCAGGGACCTCAGACCAGCCACATCAATCCAGAGTTAGGGCCCGACCATCATAATCCCGGGGCCTCAGACCAGACCCTCATCACATCCCGGGCTTCAACAAGACCTCATCACACAGGGGCTCAGAAGACATCAAAATGAGGACTCAAAACCAGATCATCATCACATCCAGGGACTTCAGACCAGACCTCATCATTCCTGGACTTCTACCGCCGTTTCCCAAAGCAGGGGTTTATATTTCCCTTTTTCCCCCCTTTTAGTTCCCTTCAGGTAGGGTACGTTTCCAGTCTATTCACTATCTTGCAGTAGAAGCTAGAAAATTATCATCTAGAAGAAGTCAATGCAAATAATGACAAACAATAAAGAGACGCCCAATAATGTGACCATGTTCCTACTTCTTGGGTTCTCGGATTTGTCTTTTATGGTCCAAGGCTCTCTCTTTATGTTCTTCTTCCTTTCCTACCTTGCCTCGATGATGGGTAATGGTCTCATCATGTCGGCCGTCACTCTCAGTCCCCGTCTCCACTCTCCTATGTATTTTTTCCTCAGGACTCTATCATTTTTTGAAATTTGTTCCATCAATTCCACGGTTCCTAAGGCTCTAGAAAGTTTCACCCCCTTTTTGGGCGCAAATTCCCTTTGGGATGTGCAGTTCAGCTTTTGTCTTTTTTAACCCACGCTTGTGAGCTTGTTTGTCATGTTTATGGCTTTGACGGATTTGGCCATATGTCAACCTCTCAGATACCTTTCTGTGATGACCACGAGCCTCTGTTATCAGTTAACTCTTCTGTGTTGGATTTATGGGATTGTGATTGCTATAATTCACTGTAGTTTGCTTTTCAGTTTGCCTTTTTTTGTTTAAAATTGTTGCACACTTTTTCTGTGATGTTCCTCCATTGCTGAGTATAGCTTGTGCCAATACATTATCGGAAGTTATCTTTATTTTTGTTAAAGTCACCCATCCCACGTATACTAATCTTCTGTCCTACATAAAGACCCGACCTTACCCCTCCTCCATTCTGCGGAGTCGGTCAAAAAAGCCCTTCCCCCTGGGTCCATGGTTTCTTTATTTTTTTTATGGCCTTTTATGTTTGTTCACCTTCGCTTAGGAAACCCATTTTCTCCTTATAATGACCGGATGTTGGCCCTTTCCTACTGTGTCATAATCCCGACCATCAATCCCTTGATCTACAGCCTGAAAAATGATGAGATGAAGAAAGCGATCAGGAAACTCAACCTCGGAATGGTGTCCTTGTAGTCATTAATTATTAGAATAATCCGCTCTTCTCTTTCTGAAGAGTCCTGGTATCTATGAGGTGAGATCCTTCCAGAACTAAATATTTCATGATTTTTACGAGTTGGACAGGTTTTTTTTGGGGGAAAAATTTTTTGACATGTGGCCCCTCCCCCCCACCCTCATACAGTTCATAATGATAACCATTCAGGCAATGTCATGATATTATTGTAAAGCCGCCTTAAAAAAAGAATACATAAAAAATACTCAAGAGTTTTTATACCCAGGATACTTGTCCATATAATAGATGTTGCTGGCAAGCATAAAGAAAGCATAAAAACTGGAGACACCTTCATAGAAATCAATGGCAAGTACTAATCTGTACTATACGATACTTTTGTCAGAGCAGTAATTTAGATAAGACTTAAAGGTGTCTGGAAGGATTCACTTTGGTGTTGTAAATGGTATAATATGTTTAAGAAAGAAGAGTAATATTCAGTGTACATGGCATCTCGTTCTAGTGGTTTCTGCAATATCACCTCGTATCAAATGACAATGACAGACCCACTGTGATCATTTCAATCCTGGAAGAAGCTTGAAACCTCTACAAAAAATAAAAAACCTGGGGAGGCGAGGGGGGCTTCGGTGACATTTTCTAAACCTTTCAGTTTGTTGTTCCATTTAGAGAACCCTTAGGGCGCATCCCCACTGCCGGTCGGTATTTGTCCTGTTTTGCACCCGTCCCACGGCCGCGGGGGGGAAGGCTTTTCTCCGCGATGAGCCGCCTCCTCCCCCTTTAGAAAACAAGATTGTCCAAAAAAACCGGGGGAAGATTGTGCTTTACAATGTTTTGCAGCCAGGACCCCGGCGGCCCCAAAACGTCCGCGGCAAAAACCGGCAGTGGGGGTGCTGCAGGGTTTTCCATAGAGCACAATTGTGCTCATTTTCGTTTCCCCTTTTTAGGCGGTCTGAAAAAAAACCCCAAACCCGGGTGAAAAACCGGCCAAAACCCCCTGCCGGGGGGGGGGAAAAATGCCTTTGACTTGGGGGAATTTTTGTCGAATTCACTGTGGGGAAAGAAGATTAACCTGGTGGTAAGTATAATGTCGCAAAAATGTTGCTGTTTACAAACTGAAGCTCGTCACATGAAGATTTGCAACCATTGCTTTTTCTCGTCTCTTATTGCCCCACCCTCCTCCTTGAGTCAGATGTGTGTATAACATGACAGACAAACATAGAACAAACAGAAGAAAAACACAAAAATGTCTCAGAAGCAAAAACGTAGATTAATTAAACTTTATTTACATTTTAGTGTCTTTAGTTCAAATGGTCAAAATTATTTTCTTCTCTGAACTCCTACAAATAAACTCAAGGTCACGTTGCATTTATCCAGCCAGAAAAACATTTGGAGATAATAAAATAAATGATATTCTTGGAAAAATAAACTATTCATGGATAGAAACATTTCAAAACCTGAAACTCTGGTTCCCAAAACCCAACGATAAAATAAGCTCATTAAAATGCTGCGCGCATTTGGCTATGAAAATAGTTAATTTTAAAAGGACATCCATTATAACACAGGTACAGGGCGTGGCTAATACCATGTTTCCACTCTAATGAGGGGTCAGTTCCCCAACTGTTTAGGGTGACAGTCCCAGGACACAGGCCACTTCTGGGTTTTTTGGCTTGTCTCCCCTGCACAGAAAAAAGTAGTTTTTTCAGCGTTTTTCGTTTTCTAAAACGTGGAAAAAGACTGAATCCTCTCCCCAAAACTCCCGCTGTCTCCCCTGAGTTCTTTTTTCTGCTTTTTTTTTTTCAGGTCGGATTTTCAAATTTAAAAAAAGCGAGGGGCAAAAAATTTAAGGGTTTGGAAGCGGCGGGTTTTTTTGGGCGTTTTCGTGGCGTTTTTTTTTGGCGTTTTTTCAATGAGCAACCCTACCCAGGAGACCAAGTCCCAACTATAGTGCGTGTTTTTAAAGTTATATCTTATCATAATTTACATGCAAGTGTATGATGTGTCCTTTTTTGTTACTTTTTGTAATAAAATGATCTTGCTTTGGTAGCTTAACGATTTTTACACAATTTCATATTTTTTTCGCTTAAAAAAATACGTTTTTTACAGATTTTGGCCTCAGAACTCCGTTTTTTTTTGTACAGATTTGATGCCTAAAATCTTTTTCTAAACATATATTGGCGCTAGAAAGTTATCGAGCCTCTGCGCCAGAAATCTCGTTTTTATACGGGAATTTTGGCGCAGATAGGAAGTATATTTTCTTTACCGTTTTTTTGGCTCACTAAAGATATTTTTTCTTACAGATTTTGGCGCTAATAACGTTTATCTTCTTCTGACGCCAAATAATCCATTTCTTTGGGGGGATTTTGCGCGCAAGAATCGTTTTTTTTACGTTTTTTTGGCACTAAAAAAATTTTTTTTACAGATTTTGGCGCAAAAAGTGATCTCGCTTCTGACCCAAAAATATTTTTTTTTGGGTATTTTGGGCAAGAATCCGTTTTTTTATTTTTTTGGCACAAAAAATTTTTTTTTTTAAGATTTCCGCTAATAAATGATCTAGTTTTTTGCGCAAATAAATAAATTTTTTAGGATTTCGGCCCCCAGAATCGTTTTTTAAATTTTGCGCTAAAAAATGTCTAGCTTTGCACCAAAAAATTTTTTTTTTAGGTTTGGGCGCCAGAATCCTTTTTTTTACGGTTTGGGGGCCTAAGATCAATATTTTTAAAAAAATGTTGGCGCTAATAAAGTGTTTCTCGCTTTACACTAAAAATTTTTTTTTTTTTTAACGGAATTTGGGCGCTAATGCGTTTTTTTGTGACTTTGGCGAAAAAATCCTTTTCTTTACGTTTTGGCTAATAAGTTATCTTGGCGTAGGGAAAGAAATTGGGTTTTTGGGGATTTTGGTGCAAAAATTGGGTGCAAAATTTTTTAAATGCGTAAAAGGGCAGCAGACAAAAAAAAATGTGATAAAAAATGGCTCGTGATCTAAAGGGAAGTGAATTTTAAATTTTAACTCCACCTGTGGGGTGTAGTTTACATCCCAAAGGGTTAAAATTTTTGCATACTTTAAAAAACAACAAAGACGCTCCAAAAAACCCCCAAAAAACGCTGCAAAAAAGAAAAACGTCCAAAAATGGCCCTTTTTTTTAGTGCTTTTACAAGAGGGAAAGAAAAACTCAGTTTTGAAGTTTTTTTTGTAAAATTTGTTTTTGGGCGTTTTTTTTTCCCCTGCAGTGAGACAAGCCTATCTCGCCCAAAAAAACTAAGGCAGTAGGTCCCTGGGCCCCATTGCTCTAATTCAAAGAGGCGACATGTATGAATTTTGGCACCATTTTTTGCACGCATTAGTCGTGTAGAATGTGCCCAAACTCTGAATGTCTGCTGCCAGTATAGATTTGGCTTTCTAGCTACAAAGTGACACTTCAGGTAGGTAAACCCCTTGTAAAGGCTCTACCTGTTCCAGCGAATGCCCTGGATTTGCCCCCACTGAACATAAGGGGCAGTTTGTCGGTTGTAGTGGAACCTCCCGCCCCCCCCCTCCACCCCCGAAATCAGGAGCATAACAAAGTGCCGCGGGCGCCCTGTAATGTGCCTGATACTGGAGTGCGTCTGCTTATACATCGAGCGCATAGGGCTGCACCAGTTTTTGAGCTGAAAAGACACCAGATAACTGGCGCAGCCCCCTACATATGGTACATGTCGCCCTGTGTGTCAAGAACAATCGTGCAGGGAGGTAGTGAGGGAGTGATCACTTTTCCAGTCTCTCGCAGTATAATAGGTCAAATAAAATGTAAACAGCAAAATAAAACCAATCACAATATCTTTGAGACAATGCAAATCAACCCTCCTCTACCCAATTACTCAATAATCACGCAGCACACAGTTATACATCTATTACAGCAAAAGCAAAGTCTCTGATAAGAAGGGAACGTTACAAGGTAAAGTCCATCAGTAAACAGTAAGTAATAAAGAATCTTGCTGCATTGTTGTTGCCTCACACAGGATGATGACTAGCACACGTTGTTTGGCGCTGAGTATAATTGCAATGCCGGGTTTCAGCACCAAATAAATGTACTAATTTAGGTCAGACTTAAAGGTGTCCGGTAAGGATTCACTTTGGTATACTAATTAGAAAAAATAGAAGTTTTCAGTGTCCGGGGAATCTGTTTTTATCAAAGCCCCCAGACTGTTTTAAAAAAGTTCAGACAAAAAGAGATAAAGGAGTAAAGCTCAGAGCCAATCAGTTACTAACACAATAGAAAGTCTGCATTCAGGCCGGGAGTTTTTCACCAATTCGTTAAGTCTTTTCCCTAAGGGAGAGACAAAGAAACAACCATGCAGGGGACTGGAATGGAAATGAGTATTACAATATACTGTACATGCTTATATGTATCGTAGCTTAACCCCTTACGCCCCAAACCTAAAAAAAGGCCCCTTAATGCCCAGACGATTTAGAAAAATGGGTATGGTGATTTTTTTAGGGAATAATTTTTTAAAAGGGTTTTTATCCATTAAATTTTGAAATTTTCTTTGGGAAATAAAATAGAAAAAAAAAATGTAAAAAATGCAAAAAAATTGTTTTTTTCCTTTTTCAGTGCTTTATATTATGTTTTACAACAACTGTACAAATATTGTTTTATACATCACGGCCATTTTTTTAGGACACCTCTAGTAACGGGTTGGCCCCCCTTTTGCCTTCGAACTGCCTCAATTCTTGTGGCATAATTCCAAAAGGGTGTTCAACGTGCTCAATTGGTCCCAAGGGGCCCCAAAAGTCCCAAGAAAAAAATTCCCCCACACCTGACCCCACCACCCCCGCCTGAACCGTTGATACAAGGGCAGGAGGGATCATGCTTTCATGTTGTTGAGCCAAATTCTCATCAGCCCAGGAAACGTTTTTCAATTTCTATGCCCAAAATTTCGATGGCTTGGGAAAATTTGGACCCTTCATTTTCCCTGTTTTTCTGAAAGGATGGCACCGGTTTGGGGGTCTTTGCTGCGGGCCCCATTGCCCCCAAAGTTGGGCCCGTACTTGCGTTCGAGATCCCTTTTCCCTACCTTGGTTTAAGGGTGGTTTTGAGTCACGTTGCCTTTTATCAGCTCGAAACCAGCCTCCCCATTCTCCTTTGACCTCTGGCATAAACAAGGATTCCGCCCACGGATGCGCTCACGGGATGTTTTTTCTTTTTCGGACCATTCTCTGAAAAACCCTAAAAGGGGTTGTGCGTAAAAACCCCGGGAGATAGCGTTGCTAAAATACTCAACCAGCCCTTCTGCCCCAAACAACCATCCCCACTTCAAAGGCACTAAAAAACCCTTTCTTCCCCATATGATGTGGGTTTTAAAACTGCAGGAGATTTTTGCCCATGTCTACTGCTAAATGCACGAGTTGCCGCCATGTGATTGGCTTTTTTGAAATTAAGTGAAAACGAGCATTTGGGAAGGTGTACCTAATAAAGGGGCCGGTGAGTGTATATTTACATATGTTAGTTTACTGTGTCACATTTTTTTTAAAAACTCAAATTTTTTGGGAAAATTTCCGAGATTAACGATTTTTTTAAATTTTTGAAATACTTTTTTTTTTTCCATCCCAAAAATAAAGAGGCCTATAGTGGTCAATGTTTGAGCCTTCCAAAAATGATCAATTTGAAAATCACCTTAAGTATTTAAAGGATTGTAATAAGTATTTTTACCCCACAGATTTTTGATAAAATTAATGCAAATCAGGTGAAAAAAATTTAAACTTCTGTTTTTTTTTTTTACAAAAGGTTTTTCATCCCCAAAAGTTCACCCCCTTCTTTGTTTCAGAAATATCCCCAAATTTTTCCCCAATACGTGTCTGGGGAAAAGTGGCCCCTAGGTAAAGGGGGAAAACTGGCTTTTAGAACACAAAAATTTGCTTGAAAATGTTACTTCCCTTGGGTTAAACTGCCAAACAATATAAACCCCCCAGATATGACCCTATTTTGAAAACTACACCCCTACATGTATTCACCAAATTGAGGATTTTGGTCCCACCGTTGTTTGCCAATAACCTGCAAAGCAGGTGAGAAAAAAAAATTCAATTCTTTTCACAAAAGTGTCAATTTCAATTTGTTTGGGATGATGTACATAACAATGAAGAAATGCACCTGGAAATGTATCACCCTGTTCCTTCTGTGTTCAGAAATATCCCAATTGTAGCCCTTATCTTATACCTGGACACACGACAGGGCCCACAGGTGAAGGAGCACCCGCTGCCTCTCCAGTTCAAATTGATTTCAGGCTCGATTCCTGGACACCTGGAAAGTGGAGCCCTCTCTCCAAAAAATTATAGAAAGAATTTCCTTAATAACCACAACAAAATTTACCACTAAGTTTCTACCCTGAAAAAATATCACACAAAAAAAACCTATTGTTGGTCTGTATGATAAGTTTCAGAACAGGGGGTTACACATCAGCCGGGGCAGGATGTTCAAGCAGAGCATTGACACCGAGACTTCGCCGTCCTTGTTGGCACATTTTTTAGGATGGCTTTGATTCTCTGCTGAAAGGACGGTCTGTAAAAATGTCTTTGGACAATCCGGCCACATCCTCTGAGCTGTAGCCTTGGGATCCGAATTAGTAATGAATTCCTGCCCCTTGTTTTTGTAGAGGACCGATGCCTGGTGCCACCTGCATGAGCTGTAGAGACACTTTTTTATACTTTGCTCTGGTTTTTCCTTTCACCAGATAAAGCTGTAACAGCTGGTCATACAAATCCCCCCCACCGTGGACTAGCTGTAGGCCCTCGCGCACGTAGGCTCTTGCCTTTCTGCAGAAGCCCCTCGTTCTCTGACCCCTGAGTGTCCACCTGAATGGATAGTGCTGATCGTATACACATCCCTGCGCTCATGCAATTTCAGTGCCAGCAGTTCCTCACTGAAAGGTGCAGGACGCCGCCTTTGGTAACCTGCCGCCTAAGAGCAGACGTGGCAATCCCTCTGTGTATAGTAGCACAGAGGGCAGGGCTCTATACAGTGGCACACAGGTGTCTGTGTATACATTATATCATAGTTGCCAACTTTTGAAATTGAAAAAGCAGGAGATTGTAGTGGGCGGCACGCGTAGCGCGCCGCGGCAAAAATTTGCATGGACACGCCCATCTTGTCGGTGTGCCACGCCCCTTCAAAAAGCCACACCCACTCCACCTAACTGCATAACGGCTTTGGAAGAAAGCCAGGTAGATGCCCTTATAGCTAGGGTTAGTGCCCCCCATAACCAGGTAGTGCCCTTACAGGAGGTAGATGCCCCTTGTAGCCAATAGATGCCCCTTGTAGCCAAGTAGATGCCCCTTTGTAGCCAGGTTTGAGCCAAATTTGTAGCCAGGTAGATGCCCCCCTTTGTTAGCCAGGTAGATGCCCCCCTTTGTTAGCCAGGTAGTGCCCCCATTGTTGCCAGGTAGTGCCCCCTTTGTTAGCCAGGTAGTGCCCCCTCTGTTGCCAGGTAGATGCCCCTCTGTTGCCCGGTAGTGCCCCCCATTGTAGCCAGGTAGTGCCCTCTGTTGCCCGGGATGCTCCCTTGTCAGTGGTGCCCCCTCTGTTGCCAGGTAGATGCCCTCTGTTGGCAGGTAGATGTCCCTCTGTTGCTAGGTAGTGCCCCCCCATTGTAGCCAAGTAGTGCCCCATTGTAGCCAGGTAGTGCCCCCTCTGTTGCCAGGTAGTGGCCCCTCTGTTGCCAGGTATTTCCCCCACATGTAGCCAGGTAGTGCCCTTGTTAGGTAGATGCCCGCATTGTAGCCAGGTAGAGCCCCCCTAAAGCTGCCACCCT
>JAODAL010081268.1:0-11961 GCA_025379985.1 Phyllomedusa bahiana | reverse complement strand
TCAGAATGTCATTGTGCCACTGTCTGACCTCATGCTGCTGTGGCTGCCGCCGTCACCTCCACACTCTGTCACTAATGTTGCCACCTGAGCTCTCAGTTTGTTTTTTTCCAGCTTTTGCTGCCATGACTTTATCAGGCTACGTTCCTGCTTCAGTTTTTTGGTCAGTTTTGCCCCCATAAGTGCCCAGGGCATTTTATAGTGAAGCGATTCTAAGAGCGGCGGCAGTCATGTGCGTGTCATACTAAAACACAACATTGTATGAAGACCAAACCAAGCTCCCTCTGCATATTTAAGCATGGCACAACGTTCTACAGCACCCTGCAGGCTCTGGGCAGCCTGGAAATAGCTGTTTTTTAACGTGATTCGTGCCGAAGTAATTCGGACCGAAACTAATTTTGTCGGAAAATTCGGCGAAGTGACCGAACCGAATTTTTGAGAAATTCGCCCATCTCTAATAACGGTGCTTTCACACAGTGCATTTTTGATGCGTTTTTTTTTTTTTTTTGCAGAAATACACAGCATTAATTGCCGTGTGTTTCTGGAAAAAAACACACCAAAAAAATGCACTGTATGAAAGCACCCTTAAGCTATGTCTTCACTGCACACATTTTCAGTCTCTTTTTCAGTGTTTTTAATTCTTCTAAAACCACTAAAAAAAACGACTGAAAATAGATCCCATAGACTTTAATAGTAAAAACGTTCTATAGTCTCCACAGCACGTTTTTTTCTGCTCATTTCTGCTCTCGGTCGTATTTTTTAACATATTGCAAAAAACTACAGAGCAGTGCAGGAAATTTAGTACTGGAGTCTATGTAATGCTGTGAATTCCTGCAAGAAAAGGCTCCAAAAAACGAGCTGCAGAAAGCGGCAAAAAATGTTTTTTTGAGCTGTTTTTGACATGCACTGGACAAAAAAAACTCAGTTTTATGATCAGTATTTGGATTTGGTTTTCATTAAGTTTTTTTGTCCGATGACATGTAGACTTACTTTAGGGTGCGTTTTTGGGTGCATTTTTTTGAGGCGTTTTTTGTTCAGAAAGGCACAGCAATTAATGCTGTACATTTCTGCACAAAAAACACATAAAAAAACGCACCAAAAAAAGGCTTCATGTGAAAGCACCCTTAGGGTATGTTCACACGGCTTAATTTGATACTTATTTGCGCACACATTTCGCCGCCTATTTTGCTTTATACGCAGCGAAATGCATGCCGCTATTACGGTAATTCATAGCTCTCATAGAGAACTATGAATTATGCCTCATCACCCCGCGCGTACAATACGCTCATATTATACGCCCGGGAAAAGAAGTGACATGTCAACTGTTCGCCGCACTTATGCGCCGCTGACAATACATGTGATTGGGGCCGGCTGGGGACCGGCACCCACGTGCTTTTGAATTACGCGCTGCTCAGCGCGTGCTTACAAAACACCCGGCGTATTGTGGTGCATACAGTATGTACCCCAATACGCTGTGTGAAAATACCCTTAGAATCCGCAAGACTTCAAGCACAATAAATGATCACTCACTTGTTACACCATTCTAAACAATTAGATATCTGAAAGATACTTGCTGGTAATAAAGTCAGTTTAATTGCTGTGCAGTACAGCAAGTGAAAAATGCACCAAAAATATCCCAAAACCGCATCGTGTGAAAGCACCCTTACGTGTACCAAATGCAAAGATCAAATTTCCTTATGAAATCAGTAGTTATAAGACATAAATAACATACACAGTAAAACATTTTCAAATAACTTTAGCTTAAAACAGCCTAAAATGCAGAGATTTATCTGACTGCAGATTATATCTATATATAATAAGGATATATAAATATAAAATAGGATATATTTTTTATATATCCTAAATGATACATGTTCCAAAAGTTCTTCTTGAGTCCATGGCTTATGAACTTTCGGGAAAGGGAGGGAATAAAACGCAGGCAATCTCCTTGCAGCTTTTGGGAGGTAGAGTCTCTTTTGGGCAGGACAAGGTAACATAAATAAACTTCAAGGGTTAGCAACCCAACGCTGAAGTAGTACGCACTGTTTTAACGCCGATGGGTGGCGCAATCCTTCAGGGCACAGATTCTTAAGAACAAAACGTTACGTAAAGGACTTTAACGTGAGCCCAACAGGTATACAAAGTGCTGAGACAGGCTTTTCAGCCCACTTCTGGGTAACAGTTCACTTAAATTGTGCCGGTGCTGGTGGGGGTGGTTGTGGAGAGTCGATGAGCCCGGCGTGTACTGTGTAATAATACTGTAAGCCATCCCGATCGACTCCACGGGGAAGGTATGGAAAGTGAGGGGAGGTGTCACAGAGACACTAGGGCAGAAATTAAAACTCACCAGGAAGTAGATGACACATGCTGAAACTCCCAATAGTTGATCTCCAACTTTATATGGACCATTGGTCCATTGGTGGATGAGGTGGAAGGTGTCGATTCTGCAGATCAAAGTGCTGACCGTAATGGACTGGTGGGTTACTCATCTCTGCGGTAGCTTTCTCTTCCTTCCATTCCTCGCAAAGGGGTACTGTCTTGGGGTCCTCCTGCCAGGGAACTGTGGCAAGGTTCACTCTGGTACAGAGCATCCATCTACTCATTCTGCTTATTTGATTTCATCTGACTCAGAGGCTGCAGTACAGTCATGCTGCTTGTTCAAAGATATCACAGCTCAGGGGCAGTCGTTGCCTACACCCAAATCAAAGATGGCTGATTAACCTCTCTTCTGCTGGCACAAATTAATTTCTCTTATAATAGGGCAATTTCAGTCCCATATGAGCTAGAATCAAGCAAAGTCTCTTGCACGGTTCACATATAATTAACATCCTAATCATGATGTCATTTTATGCAGAGAAGAGGATGTGAGCTGTAATTGTGGTGGGTGGCTCTTACCCAGTCCTCTCATGCATGGGACTCTTAGGGTCTATTTACACGGCAAATGACAAAAACCAGTCGGTTATGCGACCGGTATTTGCACTGTCTGGCGGCCGTCTGGGGGGGACGGCTTTTCTCCGCGATGAGCTCTCCCCCTTCACATTGAGATGCACATACTCCGTCCGGAAAACGGACAGAAGATTGTGCTTGCTCAATGTTTTGCAGGCGGACGCGGGCGGCAAAACCGCCGGGCCGAAAACCCATGCTATGGGGACATGCCCTTACAGTGAAGAGGAGGTCTGCATACACAGGAGTTGGTGGTGTTCTTCCTTAGCTCCCTCAGGACACACTCTATTGATGCAAGATGTAAGCTTCCCTGCCCTAGTGGTGTCCTTGATGTAAATGCAGATTAGCAGACAGTAGAAGATGTTACTCCAGGCTACATGTATTGCACAGAGCGGAACATTTACATATATATATATATATGTTTCTTCCCCTGCTCTTCACAGTCAGCTTCAGGCTCATACTTCCTATTTGGGCTATAGGTGATTCTATAGTAGTGGCTGACATTTCAGCTCTGCTCTTTCTAGCTGAGCCTGCTAGAGAGACACCATTAATGGAAGGTTCTTAACAGCAGGGCCCAAGGCTACAGAGCTCTAGAGAATTAAAGGTTTGTTCACACGGCGATTTTTGGACCATTTTAGCACGTTTTATGCACTGTAAAATGGCCCAAAATCAGCCTCAGACAAGTTTCAAATGAGTCCTCATTGAATACAATGTAAAATACACCTTGTTAGTCACACGAAGTGTATTTAATAAGCGTAATTGCGAGGTGTTTTTTGGATGCAATTACAGACAGAAAAATAAGTGACATGTCAATTCTTGTGGCATTTTTTCACTTGTAAAATCCCCATAGTCAACAATGGGAATAGAATTTTTCAAAATACGCTTCAAAATTTGCCTCTAATCAGACATTTTTTAAAGCTGATTTTGAAGCGTAAATTTACACTTCAAAAAACGCCATGTGAATATACCCTAACATTTGTCAGTAAGAAAATTAAACAAGCTCCCGTGCTGCTGATAAGACACAGCAAGGAGTGATGTCACCATCCGGCTAGTCCTGCTAGAACATAGAGAGATGGTCGATAACCCAGAAAACCTTTTGTAGACAAGCAGGGGACAAGAACTGAACCCACTTTAAAATTAAGCAAAATCAGAAAAGCAATGTATATGGTAATAATCTTTATTTAACTTTGCCCATGTGTTTAAAATTAATAAATGTGGTGAGATTACCCCTTTAATAAAAAAAAGTCCTCTGTTCGGGATCTTCATCTTCATCTCTTGGCCAGGGTAGAGAGTAATTACATCTC
The DNA here is from genome assembly GCA_025379985.1 of Phyllomedusa bahiana. Lineage (NCBI taxonomy): Eukaryota > Metazoa > Chordata > Amphibia > Anura > Hylidae > Phyllomedusa > Phyllomedusa bahiana. Next base: position 7,717 of record JAODAL010081268.1, on the reverse strand, counting down.
TTGATCTAGAGGACCGGTTCTGTCTTGTATGACAGACAGCTCATTGAGTTGAATGAACACAGTATAAGGCTATGATCAAACATAGGTGCACACTGAAAAGGCAATATATACGTCTAATACAAATATCAGTGGCACACTAAAGACTAAGTAAAACCTCAAGGTATATAGGAATATTGGAAATGCATTACTGCTAAGGAAAATATGAAAAACCTGGGACTCTTAGTTTACAGTATTTGATCAAAGATTGTATTAAGCTCACCTCCCAAAACGTCAAGGGGATCCCAGAGCAGGTGAGTCCCTACACTAAATATGTTACCTCACTAGGCGTCAATCCAGACTGCAACTTCAGGGTATGGTAGGAACTAGCAATTGAATTATCCTGCACTGGTTTAAAAGAGGCAGCTGTGTGCAGCAAGCCAATGAGATCGCCAATCTCAAATGAACTACAAAACATACTTTGGCTCTGCACATATAAAATATATTCTGAAAAACACAAGCATAGGTGCACACTGAAAAGGCAATATATACGTCTAATACAAATATCAGTGGCACACTAAAGACTAAGTAAAACCTCAAGGTATATAGAAATATTGGAAATGCATTACTGCTAAGGAAAATATGAAAAACCTGGGACTCTTAGTTTACAGTATTTGATCAAAGATTGTATTAAGCTCACCTCCCAAAACGTCAAGGGGATCCCAGAGCAGGTGAGTCCCTACACTAAATATGTTACCTCACTAGGCGTCAATCCAGACTGCAACTTCAGGGTATGGTAGGAACTAGCAATTGAATTATCCTGCACTGGTTTAAAAGAGGCAGCTGTGTGCAGCAAGCCAATGAGATCGCCAATCTCAAATGAACTACAAAACATACTTTGGCTCTGCACATATAAAATATATTCTGAAAAACACAAGCATAGGTGCACACTGAAAAGGCAATATATACGTCTAATACAAATATCAGTGGCACACTAAAGACTAAGTAAAACCTCAAGGTATATAGAAATATTGGAAATGCATTACTGCTAAGGAAAATATGAAAAAACCTGGGACTCTTAGTTTACAGTATTTGATCAAAGATTGTATTAAGCTCACCTCCCAAAACGTCAAGGGGGGATATTTGTATTAGACGTATACAGTATATTGCCTTTTCAGTGTGCACCTATGCTTGTGTTTTTCAGAATATATTTTATATGTGCAGAGCCAAAGTATGTTTTGTAGTTCATTTGAGATTGGCGATCTCATTGGCTTGCTGCACACAGCTGCCTCTTTTAAACCAGTGCAGGATAATTCAATTGCTAGTTCCTACCATACCCTGAAGTTGCAGTCTGGATTGACGCCTAGTGAGGTAACATATTTAGTGTAGGGACTCACCTGCTCTGGGATCCCCTTGACGTTTTGGGAGGTGAGCTTAATACAATCTTTGATCAAATACTGTAAACTAAGAGTCCCAGGTTTTTCATATTTTCCTTAGCAGTAATGCATTTCCAATATTTCTATATACCTTGAGGTTTTACTTAGTCTTTAGTGTGCCACTGATATTTGTATTAGACGTATATATTGCCTTTTCAGTGTGCACCTATGCTTGTGTTTTTCAGAATATATTTTATATGTGCAGAGCCAAAGTATGTTTTGTAGTTCATTTGAGATTGGCGATCTCATTGGCTTGCTGCACACAGCTGCCTCTTTTAAACCAGTGCAGGATAATTCAATTGCTAGTTCCTACCATACCCTGAAGTTGCAGTCTGGATTGACGCCTAGTGAGGTAACATATTTAGTGTAGGGACTCACCTGCTCTGGGATCCCCTTGACGTTTTGGGAGGTGAGCTTAAAGGGGTTGTCTCGCTACAAAGAATAGCTTTCAAATTGTAGGGAACACAAAATAAAGACATTTTCCAAATATATTGCATTGTTCCTCTGTTTTCCCTAAAGAGATACAAGTGAATTTATTACCTCCATGGCTATTTCAGTTCCCTCAGTAACTGACCTGTAAACAAATCTCCCCTGGCTGTTTGTTCAATGAGATAACAGAGAGTGAGTCATCACACAGGTCTGCAGTGTCAGTCAGTGTCCTGTGCTGCCAAGACAGTAAAAAAGCTTGATTTATCTCAAGTAAACAGCTCTGTAATTAGGGCTTTTGTTTTGGGGATCAGATAAGAAGTCCTTCAAGTAGTTTGAGAAGCTAATCTAATCTAATTAGCATCTGAAAGCACGGAGCTTATGCTGTACAAGCATGGAGTTTATGCAAATTAGTCTGAACCAGGAAGTGACAGAGAATTTCTTTCATGCATTCTTTGAAACCCTGTGGGGAGACAACTCCTTAAATACAATCTTTGATCAAATACTGTAAACTAAGAGTCCCAGGTTTTTCATATTTTCCTTAGCAGTAATGCATTTCCAATATTTCTATATACCTTGAGGTTTACTTAGTCTTTAGTGTGCCACTGATATTTGTATAAGGCTATGATCAATTACACCGGGACTACGGGAGCCCGCCGGCCCCATAGACATTCATTACTAGCGACGCGTATTCGCCACTAGTAATTGACATGTCACTTATCTCCCCCCGCGGCGTATTGTCCAAGCAGGGAGAGGAGACGTAAACCATAGTTCTCTATGAGAACTGTGGATTACCGTAATGACTGGGACGTATCTTGCCCCGTATTTATCGCAGAAATACGTCCAAGTTTAAGCCGTGTGACCATGGCCTTATACTTAAAGGGGATTTCTCAATACGAAATTAGCTTTCAGCATGTAAAGACCAGTAATTGAGGACTTTCCAAATACATAAGTCTTTTGATTTTACCTTGGTCATGAGATAAGAGAGATTTGATCTGCACACATAATCTTCCTTCTTGATTAGACAGAGAGCAGGGAGTGATATCACCATGGGCAGAGCTCACTCTCATTATCTCTAACAAGAAGCATCATTACCTCTAAGAAGATTAGTTTTTGTTTACAGATAAGCAATTGTTTTCACACCTCAGCACCTCAGATCTCTGTAGCTTTTTTTTTTTTTACTAAAGATTAAATCTCCTGCACTTACATCTTTGTAATGTCTCAGCTAGTTACAGAAAAGATAAATATACTAATCACTGCTATAGAACCACCCACAGCCAGACGAGGACGAAAAGCTTCTTGTGACTCAGTGAAACAGCTTGGAGAGAAAACCCCATTAATTTTTCCAGTGTTGGTACTGCAGGGATATTGAATGCTTATTGCTAGATATCTCCAGTGGTTACAGCTGATTGCTGGGGTCCCATCTACAGATCTTTGCGAAGAGCATATTGTTAATAGACATTTGTAATAGGGATTGTGCAAGAAAAAGAACCCTTTCAATAGCGCACATTATTTCTTCTCAGCTATTCTCCTTGTTAAGTCCTGAAAACATGTACATGATATTTGATAGCTGAGAAGCAAATATTCAGGGGGTTGACAGATATTTGGGCAGAAATGAATCATTGTTTTATGCAACTCTATTTGAACTCTGCTAAATATAACTCATGTTATCACCTGCAGGCAGAGGAATTACCACAGAATAACAATAAGAACATAATATATTGATTTGAGGTGACACCTTCACTGTGGAGCACACATTGTAGATTTCTTTAGAGATGTAGTGTGCAGGTTTTCCGATAATGATATAGGTGCATTTTCTAGTAAATCTGCTTTAATATGTGCCTGTATATTCTAACCAGGTCCTCAGTCCAGACATGACAAAAGGTTATGAGCATGCTCTCTGCTTCAATGACTCAAATTTTATTTTCAATACCCTCATTATATGTTTAGATTATTATTGTTCCTGCAGTTCATCCCAATGGATGCATACTCAACTCTCTTGAAATCCATCATCTGGAATAATTATTCTTCGTTCTTTAATGTATCACCTAAGGAATATCTGTGTTCTGAATTTGTTTAATATTTCTGTAAAATAAATGTTATCTGTTTTGTACCCCATTGCAGCCAAGGTTACAGTCTGGAGTGTATGAACGACCAAAATGTTGTACTGGAAGCATTTAGCAATTGAAGGATTTAGGGAAAAAAATTGATTTTATCATCTCTCAGTCTAGGATGATTGTGGTTGAGGCTTGCAGAAGCAGTTAAAGGCTTGGAGAGCAGAAGCAGTTAAAGTTTAAAGAGGATGGATCAAAGATAAATAGTGAGCTAAACACAATGGGAGAGATGTATCAAACTGTTGAAAAGGAACAGTTGAGTAGTTGTCCTAGAAAATAATCAGACTCTACTTCTCATTCTTGAAGGTCTTTGGAAAACTAAGCAGTGGCCTGGCTGTCGTGGGAGAACTATTTCAATTTTCCTTTACATCAGTTTTAAGACATCTCCTCCAATGCCTGTGCTGGTAAACAGATGTTGTATGCTGGAGCTGAGCCAAGGGTTTCATAGGCAGATGAGCTACATGTAAGATAACACATGATCTGAATCTGTGAAACACTAAAGTCTCATCAGACATAATAATACATGGAAAAAGGTGTATAAACCAAGACCACTGTATATGTTAAGTGAAAAAGAAAGTACACCATCTTTGACTTCTATGGTTTTATATATGAGGACATAATAAAAAACATCTAGTCATTTGACGGTCCTAAAATTAAGTAAATTGAACCTCAGATAAACAAAAAGTATGACAAATTACACCATGTCCTTTTTTATTTAACAAATACCAGGCCTAAATGTGGAAGCAGTGGGTCAAAAAATTAAGCACACCCTTACAGCATCCATAGGCATTAAGGGGATATGTAGCAGTCTGGTGGTGCTGCGATTCAAATGCCCTTGATTAATTGATCATCAACAAATCCCAGCACCTCTATAAAAGCAGAAGATTCGCCAGTTTTCAGGTCTGGAGCATTCAGGATTGTTAACATAATTCTAAGGAAGAAAGACATCAGCAATGCTCTTAAAAAAGACATTGTTGATTCCCATCAATCTGGGAAGGGCTATAAGGCCATTTCCAAACAATTTGAAATTCATGATTTTACAGTGGTAAAGATTATTCATAAGTGGAAAACATTCAAGATACCTGATAATCTTCCCAGTAGTGGACCTCCTAGCAAATTTACCCCAAAGTTAGATCTTGGAATGCTCAAAGAAATTTCAAAAATAGAGCTCTGAAACCCATCAGTTAACATTTTAAATGTACAGTTTTAGAAAGACTGAACAAATATTGTTTAGAAGGGTAGTCCAAAAAAGAAAAAAATATATACCCTTATGCAATAGTTTATAACGGACCACAGGTTAACACCAGCTAAAAATAGGTTCTCCACCTATTACTAATGCATCCACAATACAAAAATTTAGCAGTGTAAAAAAAACAACCTTGTACATTTAAATTTTTGTATATTAGCAACTTTACTGATTCTTCCATGTGAACATGAAAAGTGCCATTTACTTATTCTGATACATACAAGTGTACAAGCAAAAACCTGCGGTTCCAACAAAGAGATTTCTCCAAACAAGCAGCATCTATGCTGCTTGTTTGGAGTCCACTTAATCCATGTTGATATTGCACTTGCAAGCACTGACATACAAAACAAGGCTTCCCATATCAGCTCATAGAGTTATCCAGGAGCCAGTGCGACTTCACTGCTGCAGAGTCGAGGTGTGAGTAAACCTGCTACATTTCGGGAGTAACCATGCCCCCTTTGTCAAGCTTTGTCACCGCTAAATTTTTGTATTGTTTGGAAGGGTAGCCAGGAAAAAGCCTCATCTTCCTATAAAGAACATGGCAACATTACTTAAAGGGGTTTTGCCATGAATTAAAATTGACAGAGGAATCTTGCAAATTAAAAAATAAACATTTTCACCTTTCATCATTATTAAAAATTCTATGATATTATTGTTTTAGCTGCTCTCTTAGTGATCCATAGTGTACAGCGTCTCCAGGGGATACTACCAGTGACAGGAGCTCCTTAGTCCTGGCCGCACATGCTCAGATATCACCTCTCCTCTCAAGCAGCTACTTTCACTCTCTTCCCTGCTTAGTAATCACAGACACTCAATCACTGGTGAGCAAGTGTTCAACCACTAGGTGCTGTCATTCTACTCCTATCCTCTGTACTCCTTAGCAATTAGTCAAACAGTGCAAATAAATAAAAAGAAACCTCAATTTAGTTATGTGCATTGAGGAAAAAAAAAGCACACGTGGTCCCTTCAGGTTTTTGAACCTAGAACCCCTATGCTGGAAGGCAGAATTTCACATGTGTGGCACCTGCAGTGATTTGAATATATTGCCCTTATGTTGGAAGGTAGAAATGCTAACCACTCAGCTACATTGTAGCTGGGTCACATGATATACATATCCTACACGCCCCCTTTAGTACTGTACACACTGAAAGCTGAAGCTGGATAAACCAGGCATGAAATGCCTTTGTGGCAAAACCCATTTAAGGCCATGTCTCCATAGCACTGATTTTTGGTCAGATTTTTAAGTGGATTCAGTATTTAGAATCCGCAAAAATCTGACTGTAATCAGTGCCCATAGACAGCAATAGAAAATCCGAGCTGTAGTCTACAGAGCACAGATTTTCTATTGTCCGATTCCCAAACCGGCAGTTTATTAAACATGTTGTATAATATGCTGTTTTATGGCGGATTCTAGTACAGTTTAATTTACTAGGGCTGTACAGTATGATGATTGCAAATACCATCAGATTCCTGACGGCATTTTACAGTTGCCTTATAGACAAAGCCTAAGTTTGCAAAGCTGCTTCTGAATTAACCACAGGGCTACCAATACAATGTCTATTGGACATATAAAACCAAAGTAGAGATGTTTGGCTTTAATACAACATACGACATTTGGTGAAGAACAGACACAGCATATCAGCACATAGCAAATCTACAACAGAATTATATATCAGTCTCTTTAATAAATTCTTTTAAAAATGTATTTCTTCACATAAATACACTGGTGTTTTGTTATGTGAAGAAATAAATGTTTAAAAGAAGTGATTAAGAGTCTGATATATAACAAGAAGCATCTCTAAATTTTCATATGAAGATATATGACTAAGTGTGCGAATATATACAGCAGCTTGATTTATATTGAGCATTGTTATACACGGAGAGAACGGGACTAGTGTTGAGCGATTGCGTTGGCTATCGAGATCGAGCGATAGTCGATAGTCGGCCGCTATCGATAAGGTTTTTCGATAGTGAGCATCGATTATGCGCGATGACCATTAAGTCTATGGGAGAGCAACAACACCTTCATTATTACACCCAAACAAGGCTGGAGAAGCTGAAATTAACATCCACAACAGTCAAATGGATACGTGCTACATCTTAGGCAACACACTTAGGTTATAAAAGTCACAGAAAAAAAGTCACAGACCATTTACTATCCCTGTCTTGTACCACAGCCTGACCCTTAAACCTGCATCACCCACAAATTAAAAGTGCCAGAAGGCAGTATGATTTGAACCATCATGTTACTTGAACTGGACATTGAATATCCCTGTCCTGGAACGCAGCATGAGCCCCAAACCTGCATGACCCCCACATTTAAAAAGTGCCGCAAAAAGGAGTCTTTCAACCACCATTTAGTTGAACTGGTCTTTGACTATACCTGTCCTGGGCCACAGCATGAGCCCCAAACCTGCATGACCCCCACATTTAAAAGTGCCGGAAAAAGGAGTCTTTACAACCACCATTTTAGTTTCACTGGACATTGACTATACCTGTCCTGGCCCCAAACATGAGCC
>JAODAL010081267.1:0-11964 GCA_025379985.1 Phyllomedusa bahiana | reverse complement strand
CTTGCTGCAGTATGCTATTTCTGAGCTGACAGCCCCCTCATCTGCCAATCTTGCAAATTTGTTGTGTGACTAGCCTCCCTGACTCCTTTCCCTCTAACCTTCTTTCTAACTGTTAACCAGCTAGCTGCCTCATGTTCCTGCACTTCCATGCTGCCATCCTCCCCAGAATCTATACCTGCGAGTGATTGCTCAGTGAGCAGCAAACTCGCTTTCACATTGGCAATTTATCTTAGTATTGCCACTTGCTCATTTAGATCCAGGATACGGGCTTCTAAATTTGCAGTGTGCACACATCTTGCACATCAGTATGTCCCCTCGAACTGTTGCTCAAGGATGGCATACATTGCACAGGATGTGCCCTGGACAGCATTGTCAAATATGGAACTCATGGGAATGTTACAAAAAGAGATACACAGAGACAGTTATAAAACTCAGTACAGTACTGTCCCCTGTAAAGTCCCTAAATCTAAAGTCCCTCCATATTAAGTCCCCACACTTATGAAAGACACACTTAGAAAGAAGACACACTCGCAGACTCGCTCACTCGTTCTATTACTTAGCTTTTAAAACTTTTCCAAATGCTGTTTTGCAGTATAATTGCAAACCTCTTTCAGGAAACCAAAGGCCCAGCCAGCCCCACACAGGTGCAATTTAAGCTCTGCTGATTAGGTAACCACACCCCTAACTAGTCACCTGATTCAGCAAACACAGAGCAAGTATGTATGTTTGTAGCTATAGAACTATAATACAAAAACTACTCTTTAATACTATAAATGTAATCTATCACAAAATAAGTATAGCTACAATGTATAATTATATGTCTGCTAAAGATTTTAAATGTACTGAAATAATAAATAAACACAGGTATAAATACAGTTTTTGCTGGAGGATTAACAAGGACTTCTCTCCATTAATATTAAGTCCCTACACTTATGAAAGACACACTTAGAAAGAAGACACACTCGCAGGCTCACTCACTTGCTCACTTGCTTAGCTTTTAAACCTTTTCCCAATGCTGTTTTGCAGTGTTATTGCAAACCTCTTTTCAAAAAACCAAAAAGGCCCAGCCAGCCCCAAAAAAAGGTGCAATTTAAGCTCTGTTTGATTAGGTAACCCCCCCCCTTAATACCACCTGCATCAGCAAAAAAAAAGTGTAAGTTTCCTTTTGGTCAGTGAATAGTCTGGCCTTTTTATAAAACATAAGCTTTTTTTCCTTTGCTTCTTTAAAAAAGGCATTTTTTAAAACCCCCGTTCCCCTCGGCTTTAAAAATGCAAAATTGAAACATTTTAGGGGGATATTGGGTTTTTAAAGTTGCGGGGGTTCCCGTTAAATAGCAATGTCCATCAGCCCTTTCCCCGGTCTTAGTCCCGAGGGGGTTTTCCCGGGGAGGCACCCCAAAGGGGAGTGGGCTAGGCGAAAGCCCAAACAGCGACGTTTCGAGACCAGAATGTCCCCTTTTCTAGCTTGCGCCCCCAAAGGGTTTATAACCCTTTCCCTTTTAAAAGGAAAATGAAACCTCAAAAATTTAAAAAAAACAAACAATAAAAAAAAAAAAAGGCGTTTGCGTCTACTTACAAAAAACCCCTTAGGCTAAGGTTTTTTTAAATGCTTTAGGGGGTTTAAATGAATCCTTTAGAATGTACCCAAAAGGGCCCTCTCTCTGCAATATTTTTCCTAGCAATTTCTGCAGGCTCACAATTTCCCCTTTTCCCCAGTATGCCCCTTTGAGTTCGATGGGACTGTGTCTCTTTTAACCCAATGGCGAGCCAGAGGGGGTTTTTTCCCCATATTTTTTTGCCTCACCCTTAGTTTTAAACCCTTTTTTTTCTTTGTTTTGGGGCAAAACTTTGGACCGATCAAAGGTTCATTAAGGCGAATTTTCAACCGGGTTGTAGTTTCCCCCTTTATACGTTTCCCCAAACAGGGGCATTTAATCATGTAAAACCAAATTTTGTCTATCAATGAAAGGAAGCCAAAAATTTTGACCGGGGGCCCTTTTGTTAGTGTAAAATGGGGGTCCCCTTTTATAATAAAAAAAAATTTTTGAAAAATGTAGGCCCCGAAAAGGGTTTCCAGACCGTGTAGTTTTTATAACCCCTTTTGGGTTTCTCCCCTTTTTTCCCATGTCGGTTTTTAATTAATTTTTTAAACCCAATTTTTTTCCTTTCCTAAAAATCCACTTGGGGGGTCCCCCCTAAATAGATGACCGTATTTGGGATCAGATTGAAATTTTTTTCCAATTTTTTAAAGGGAAGGGATCTTTTAATCGGGGGTAAAAATGGACTCTATGGGATATGAAAGCGAAGTCCCCTTTCCCACCCTTTCTTGATTTTGGGTTTTTTAACAAAATCCATTAGGGGGTTTATCTGCACTTTTTTTTCCCCCCTTTTAAAACTTCGCCTTATCAAAACCCCGCCTAAACAAATTTTTTAAACAAGTTTTTCCTTATTTTTTAAAAATATTTTCATCATTTAAACAAATTGTCTGGCCCCGTAAAATTTTTGCGATTAAAAATTTCCCTTTTAAAAAGTTTGTGGGGAATGTTGGCTTTTTTTTATGTAACAAGTTGTTTACTTTCTGCCCACTTTTGAAAAAAGGGTGGAAACCAAGTGTATTCCACCATCCTTTTTTAAAAACCCCAACACACCCAAAAATATGAAACCTAACCCCTTACTCTTAGAAATTTAAAAAAATTTTTTTGTGGGGTGGACTAGGTTGATTTTCATCGACGAAGTGGTCAATCCATGTTAAACCAGCCCAGAGGAGGAAAACGTCGTCGACGTATCTAACCCAACATGTAATCGATGGTACAGAGATTTTTTCTTAAAAAAAATTCTCTTTCAAAAATTTGCATATTGATGTTAGCTTAGCTGGGGGCTGCGGGGCCCCAGTTTGCCCCCTGCGTTGGAAAAAAAAACGCTTCCCCAAAACCTAAAAAAATTTTTTGGGAAAAGATCAAATCTAACATTGCATCAAAAAGTGATTTCTCTATTGGTTTAATTTTGGTTTCAAGGCAAAAAGCTTCTCTCACGGGCCTAAAACACCTTTTTCAGGGGGGATATTTTTGAACAGAGCCCCAAAACACCCAAAAAGTACATAAATAGGTTACCTCCTTTACAATCAAAAATTCCCCTATAACTCTAAAAAATTTTGGGCCCTTTTATCCGGAAAATTTGGGTTTGGGGTCTTCTTAACGTTTTTTTGGGAAAATTACAAATCAAGGAACCGCCCAGGGTTCAAAACATGGGACCCGATCCCGGCCCACGAGGGCCGCCCGGGGGGGATAAGGAAGGGATTTATGGTTTTTTGGTCCCATATACAAGATGGGGGCTCGGGGGGTTGGGATTTAGTTAAAATTTTTTTGGTTTGTTCATTTTTATAACCCCCGGGCTTTAATGGGCATGGGAAAAAACACCATTTAAATTTTTTTTCCAAAATTTTCCCTTTTAGAGGGGTTTGTTTTTGTTTTTTATAGACCATTCGGCCCCAAAGTTGTGACATTTCCCTCTTGCAGTATTATCAGTTTTCCATAATAACCGGGCACCCCCCTTGTAAAGTTTTTTTTAATAACAAGGGTGGGATCAGTTTTAATTTGAATGAGAGCCTGTTTCTCCCGTTGTGAAAACATTGTTGCCCCCCATCGTTAGTTCCTCCCAACTCTTTGTATCCTCCTGTGTAACTAGTTGTTGAAAAACACATTTTAAAGCAGCATACTAACCTCAGGATCAAACTGACTTTTATTTTTAACTTGTATATACCTTATTAGACATTAATGACTTGCTTTTTCTGTGAGAAGTAAGGCATTATTTAATCTTATATTCTACAGAAATTATAGTACTCCAGTAGTGAAATCAAATAATAATTTGTCTCTGGTGTGGGGACGAAATTATGCCCCTTCTCCTATAAACAGCTTGTTGTGGCGTTGTTAGAGGACTTGGAAGAGAATTGTTACATATTTATAGAGGGTTTAGTTTCGTCATGTTCCTTGTACCTCTCCATTTGTGGTGGTTCATATTGTTTGTGTGGTTCCTCTTGCTCCATGTGGTACTGTCCATAATGTCTGTTTCTTCTAAAATATCCGGATTGTTCTGGCTTACCCGTTGACTTCCTTTGGGATCTATCTGACTGCTCATCTGTGCCTGTTGGACACGTGGTGGTTTCGGTTCATAATACCTCTTTGCGCATTCCGTACCGTTTTTTTCTTCTCCGCCTCATGTAGTACACACTGTTCAACGCATAGTATCTTTGTATCCCTCTCAAATTTCTTGAGTTTGGTTTTGAAGAAGGGATAGCTTTATCTTTATTCCATGGTTGTTTGATAATTCATGTTGGTTTTAGTGTACACCTTCGGCGGTTACATGGGTACTGTTACGTTTAATTCTTCATCACAATTACTTTAGTTACTTCTTTCACCGGATCTATAGTAATTGCAGATGTTGTACGTGAGATACATGATAGATCGATGGAATAATTATTACTAAGGGCATTTCCAGAATTCTTTATACTTAGATATCATCCGGCAACAAATATCGGCTGAAGGTTACTCCTGAGAACCTTGGGATTCGTGCAGCTATGAATGTACTCTGTAAGGGTTGTGGCATAGGGGACAGAAGGCTAGCCTCCCTTTCTTTTATAGCTGTTCATGCCTCCGTGCAAAGTTTGTGGGTGCTTCTTCCTTTGCTTGGTCCCGCTCAATCCGGCGTTTTCAGCTTGTTTCAATATATGAGTGCGTTTATCACTGTCTGTAAACAGAATAGTTCTGCCCGGTTTTCTGTGCTCTGGCGACCTCCTCAAAACGACATATCTGTCGTATTATTGATCCCAATCGGGCAAATAATGAGAGTGACTGTCACTTGTAAGAAAGAAACTAGCACTTATTTGAACATAGTATCCTATTGGCACTTGACATAGGACTCTCAATCCCAATACGTACTATTATCCAGTGATTAGTCTGGCACATTTTAAAAACATTATAGCTATATTCATATGACTTCTTAAAAAACAGGCATACATACAATAACCGTTCTCCTCGGCGTTGTCGTTAATGCAAAAATTAGAAACATTTATAGTGGGTTACTTTGGTTTGAGTTGCGGCGGACGGTCTTGCCGTTCAATAGCATGTCACATTCAGACCTTCCCCGGGTCTAGTCCGACGGGGTTCCTGGGAGCACGCCCAAGGAGCTCGGGCTAGGCGCACGTCAAACAGCGTCGTTTTCGAGACAGTAATGTCTCTTTCTCAAAGCATGCGGCACTATGGTATAAGCATTCCTTTTTAAGGAATGAAACCTCAACAATAAAAACAACAACAATAAAAACATAAAGGGCGCTTGCGTTTAATTACAAGAACAACCTTGAGGTCTAGGTTTTTCATTAATGCCTTTAGGTGTCAATGAATCAATTGCATGTATTCCAAAAGGCCTCTCTCTGCAATAGTTTCCTAGCAATTTTGCAGGCTCACAAGTAACCCGTCTTTCCAGTTGCTCCATTTGAGTTCCGCTAGACTGTGTCGCTCATTAATCCAATGGCGAGCCTGAGAGGTTTCCCCATATATATTGCCCTCATCTCTTGTGTTATACCCTCTTTTTTCTTGGATTGGCGAATGGACCGATCTATGTTCATTAAGGGAATTTTCACCTGCTGGTTAGTTTGCCCTATATACGGTCTTCCCACATGGGGCATTTATTCATGTGACCACCACATTATGGTCTTATCACAGGTTTGGAAGCCACAAATTTTGACCCGGAGACCCTTTTGTTGGATGTGAAGTTTGGTTCCTTTTATAATGAAGAACAATTTTGACAATGTAGGCACGCAAAGGTGCCCAGACGTGTAGATTTTTATAAACAACATCTGGTCTTCACTCTTTTTTGCGATGTCGGGTTTCTCTTAATTTGTTTGACCCAAAGGTTGTCCTTTTCCGAAAAATCACATTAGGGGGTCTCCTAAATAGATGACCGAATTTGGATCAAGATTGTAATATTTTCCATTTTTTAGAATCGATCTTTTTTTAACGAGGTAGAATGAACTTCCATATGTGGATATGTAAGCGAATCGCTTGCCATCCTTCTTGATCTTGGTGTTTTAACAGTCCATCGGGGTCTTTCTGCAGACGAAACCACCACGTGTCATCAGGCAAGATGAGCAGTCTGATTGATCCACGGAAGTCACGGGGAAGCCAGAACAATCAGGATTTTTTAGAAGAACAGGACAATATGGACAGACCACTTGGAGAAAGAGGAACCATACTAAACAATATGACACCTCTATTCGGAGAGCTACAAGGAACAGAAGAAACTTTACCGCCCTCTATAATAGGTAACTTATCTCCAAGTCTCATAACATCTGCCCATCAAGCTGGTTATGGAGAAGGGGTTAATTTCGTCCCCACCCAGGAGGACTAATTTTATTTGATTTCACTACTGACTTCATAAGTTCTGTGGAATATTAGATTAAAATGCATTTCTCACATGGAAAAAGCAAGTTCTTTAATGTCTAATTAAGGTATATACAAGGTTAAGAATTGGAAGTCAGTTTGATCTGAGGTTGTAGTGCTTGCTTTAAATGTGTTTCAACTAACTTGTTACACTCAGGAGGTTACAAAGAGTTGGGAGGAGGACTAAGCGATGGTAAGGGCAACAATTGTTACACAAGGTGAAACAGGCTTTCATTCAAATTAAAAATGATCCCACCTTGTTATTAAAAAGCTGACAAGGGGGTGCCTCGGTATTATGGATTCTTATAAGTATTGAAGAGGCAGTGTCACAACTTGAGGACCGAATGGTCTTTATATAACTACAATCCGACCCCTCTATGGAAATTAGTGGAACATTGAAATGGTGTTGTCGATGCCATTATGCAGGGGATTTTGATGAACAACCTAAAAATTCTAACTAAATCTAACCCCAGAGCCCCATCTTGGTATTGGTACCAAAAAATCCATTAATATCCCTTCTATCCCCTCCGGTCGGCCATCGTGTCCGGGATGGGTCTATGTTGGAACCTTGGCGGTGTACTTTGATTCGTATTTACAAATGATCGTTATGAGAGCCCCAAAATTTGCGGATACAGGCCATTTTCTTAGAGTTATAGGGATATGTGATTGTAAGGAGGTAAACCTATTTATGTCACTTTGGAGGTTGTTGGGTCTCTGTTCTCATGTATGACCCTATGTAGAAGGGTGTTCAGGCAGTGAGAGATAGCCTTTATGCCTTTTTGACCCGAAATTATCCCAATAGAGAATCACTTTTTTGAGGCAAGTTGGTAGATTTGATCCTTACCAGAATTTTTTCAGGTTTGGAGATGCGTTTTTTCTTCCAACTGAAGGGGACATCTATGGGGTCCCGGCAGCCCCCAGCTTATGCTAACAATACTGATATGCAATATTTTGAAAGAGAATTTTGTCTAGAAAAGGCTCTGTACCTTCGGAAGTTACAGTTACATGTTGGCTTAGATACGTCGGACGACGTGTTCCTCCTCTGGTTGGGTCAGGGACATGGAGTTGGACCAATTCGGCGATGAGATCACCTATGTCCACCCTTCTCATCATTTTTCTATTACTACGAGTAAGGATGAGGTTACATATTTGCGATGTGTTGGTTTAAAAAGAGGATGGTGGTAATACTCTTGGTTCCACCCTTTTAACAAAGTGACAGATTTGTAACTACTTGTTACATTAAAATAGCCAACATGCCACAAACTTTTAAAGGCATTTGTAGATCGCAATTTAACGGGCCAGACGAAATTTGTCTCAAATTGATGAACAATATTTAACAAATAGGAAAAAACTTGTTAAAAAATTTGTTGAGGCGGGGTTATGATAAGGCTGATGTTACAAGGGTGGGGGACTTGAAGTTGAGATATACCCCGTAGGTATCTGTTAAAATCCAAGACAAAGAAGGTGAGTAATGCGGATTCGCTAAATATTCTCCATCATATGATGTCATTCTACCTCGATTAAAAGCATCGATTCTTAAAAATTGGAAACTATTACAAATTGTTCCCAAATTCGGTCACATATATTTAGGGAGACCCCTAAGTGGATTTTTAGGAAAGGAAAATAACTTTGGGTCAAACAATAATTAGATCCGAATCGCAAAAACGAGTAGACCATGATGGGGGGGTTATAAATATCTACACGGTCTGGCACTTTGCGTGCCTCATTGTCAAAAATTGCTTCTTTCTATTATAATGGAGGCACATTTCACCATCAACAAAAGGGTCTCCGGTCAAAATTTGTGGGTCCTTACATGTGATAGCCATAATGTGGTGTACTGATTAAAAATGCCCATTTGGGAAGAACTATATAGGGCTAAATACATGGCAGGTGTAAAATTCCACCTTAATGTACATAGGATCCGGTCATTCGCCAATCATGAAAATGAGGGGTAACACTATGAGATGAGGCAATAGGATATGGGGGAAACCTCTCTCTGCTCGCCATTGGATTCATGAGCGCACAGTCTAGCGGAACTCAATGGTGCATACTGGAGGGTTCCTTGTGAGCCTGCAGAAATTGCTAGGAAACTATTGCAGAGAGAGGCCTTTTGGATTACATTCTTGGATTCATTGACACCTAAAGGATTAATGAAACTTAGCCTCAAGTGTTTTGTAAGTAGACGCAGCGCTTTTTGTTTTTATTGTGTTGTTTATATGGGAGTGGTTTTTCATTCCTTTAAAAGGGAATGCTTTACCATTGGTGAGCATGATTGAGAAAGAGACCGTTTGTCTCGGAAACGTCGCTTTTTGACGTTGCACTAGCCCAGGCTCCTTGGCGTGACCTCCCAGGTAAATACCCCGTCTGGAATAAAGACGGGAAGGTTCTGAGGGACATTGCTATTGAACGGCAGACGCCCGCAACTCAAACCTAAGTATCCCACTATAATAGTTTCTTTTTGTGCATTAGCGCCGAGGAGAACGGTTGTATGTATGCCTTTTAAAGATGTCTATGGAATAAAGCTTTGTTTTATAACGGACCAAGACTATTCACTGGATAATTAGTTACGTTTTGGCATTGTATGGAGGTCTAGGTCTGTGCCAATAGGATACTAGGTTCAAATAAGTGACTAGTTCTTTCTTACAAGCTCCTATGGTCAGCACTCTTACTCATCCTCCACCTTTTGTATTTTCTCTTTGTAGAGTGTAAGCAAAAGTTATTGGTCAGGACCCTAATATCCCCACACTATTGGATCTGGTCCTGTATAGAGTGTAGGCTCCTATGGTTAGAATTATTACTCATTCCCCACATGATTTTATTATGTCCTGATATAAATAGCCCTGATGCAATATATCCTGGATACATCTAGAGATCTAAGTATGCAGCATCCTATGACCATTTGACAATGACAAGTTTTGCACTTTGTCGGGTCGGGTTAGGTCCGCCTGACGTGAAGTTAGCTGGGGATTGCGTGAAAACTGTGCAGACACTCACCAGTATTTTTTCAGACAGATAAAAGGTAGTGCATCCGATCAATAAATGATATAGACTTTTGCTTGAAAGAAGATTCGTTATCGGTTCTACAATTTTCTGGCAATCGTCTGCAAAAGTTGAGTACAGCCAAACCAAAATGACCAAATCTGAAGGGTAACTCTACCAACAACCATCTCACTCATAAAATGTAAAAATATGACAATAATTGGAATGTCCTCTCCTCAGTGACAGCATGAACAGCAGCTCTGAAGCACCAGCTGATGCTCTAACCAATGACAAGACCATGGGCGAAAGTATAGTAGTAGCAGCCACCACAACTGCTTTGGAGCTCGAATGTGGAGAGGAGCCCTCAGGGGTGCCAAGCATTCGTGAATCATAACAAGTTGTGTGGGTTGGTGGAGTTATTTGGGTTTTTGACCTGGCGCTTTTATCCAAGACCATTACTTATGTACCACTGTTCTACTGTTAAGTTTCTGTCATTAGGTGTGGGGGTCCATTATTTTGCTATGAGGTTTTCTAAAATTTAGTTAAGCCCCAAATATCAATCCCCCGATGAGCCACTTATATGTACTTAAAAAAGTGAAGAGATACGGGGGAAAGAAGAGGATGTAAATGATAAGACAATGAATTTAACTAAGGCTCTTTACATAAAATTTTGGTCCCCATTATATTTCCCCTAGGGTTAACATGCAAAATACACCCATTGATCCCATACGGGGGATTAAAAGGGGACCTAGGACTGGCTATGTGTGCCTATTTCCAATATAACCCTAAAAGGGAAAACTAGCTCAATTCAAAAAAATTTTGTTGCCTTCATCTCTATAGACTTAAAAGGTGAAGATCAAAATCCAAAAAAAAAAGAAAAAGGAGAAAAACAAAGAACAAAAATTAAGTGGAATGCATGATAAAGGGGGAGATTTATATTAATGGAAAAGAAAAGAAGAATATAATGAAGTGAAGAAGCTGATGAAAAGTATGTAAAATGTATCCCCATGAATAGTGTGGCAGGGGCATGATGGGTCTATAGACATCTAGGGGAAAATTTTTGTCTAAATTGAACCATGTTTGCCCTATTTAACTAATGCACATGTAAACATTCGAGAAATAGGGCACAAATACTTCCCCCAAACCGAACTAATTTTGCCCTCTGATCTCTATGGTCCCACAACCCCCCCCACTGTATCCATCAGGACAAACTTTCCATGACTTCCCAATGAATACCACAAACCGGGACCAGAAACATGATGCAAATGTGGCCAAAATAGGTGAAGAAAGAAAGATAACAACAAACAGATAAAAACTAATAAGAGATAGGGCGAAGATTAAGTGGAAGAGTGGAGGAAGGGATGGTGATGGGGGGAAGTGTTAGTGTTACTGGGAAAAAGGAAAAGTAGGAAGAGATGAAGAAATGATATGAAAAGGCAAAGAAAAAAGGTGATGGAGGAAGAAGGTTAGTGTTTTGAAAAAAAAGAAGTGAAGATATAAAAAGGAAAAAATTAAAAACAGGAGAAAAAAGATATAAAAGATAAAAGGGAAAGATGAAAAAACTAAAAAAAAAGCAGTGAAGTGGAGAGTGTGAGAAAGAAGGGGGTGATAATGGAAGAAGATATTAGTGATTGTGAATAGGAAAAGAAGTAGAGAAAAAGGAGCGGAAGATGATGAAAAGGAAAAGAGAAAGAAGACAACAATATTAAAGATACAAAGACATAAAAATAAAACAAAAAACAGAGAAAAGCAAATAAAGAGGAAAGTGTGAATAAAGGAAAATAAAGAAGGAAAAAATGACAGGTTATTTAAAAAAAAGAATAAGATAAAAAGTGAAGAAGTGATTAAAAGGAAGAGAAATGAAGGATAAAGATATAAAAATAGAAAAATGAATGGAAAAAAAAGATAAAAAAAGAGGGAAAAAAAAAAGCAGAATAAGGAACGTGATAAAAGAAAATGTATGTTATGGACGAAAGAAGTAAAAAAAGAAGTGAAAGAAAATTTTGAAAAAAGGAAGAAAAAAAATAAGACAAAGTAAAGAAGTTGAAAAAGAAAAAAATAAGCAGAGGAAGAAGCACAAGGAAAGATGGTGATGGAGGAAGATGTTAGTGATTCTGGGAAAGAAAGGAGTGAAGAAGAAGATTATGAAAAGGAAAATGAAAAAACAACAGGGGATAAGCAGAAAAGAGAAAGAGGTGGAAGGAAGGTGATGAAAGAAAAAAGATGTTGTGATTGGGAAAAGAAGAAGTAGATAAAGAAGAGACGAAGAAGGAGATGTCGATGAAATAGAAGAAATTTAAAAAAAGATATAAAAATGAACAGAAGAAAAAACAGGAAATGCTGAAAAAAAGGGAAAAAAAAAAAAACGCGGGATGAGTTAAGCGGGAAGGGGTTACCTGAGTTTGCCTTGCTGGTGTCTTTTGAGAGGTTGCAGGTGAGCTCCTCCAGTCCCTTTATTTTTTATATCTGATCCTTGTGGTCTTCATAGTCAGAGTCCATGTTTTGATGGCGTCCCCCCCCCCCAGATGCCATTGGTGTCCTTCTCTTTTTT
>JAODAL010081266.1:2500-11964 GCA_025379985.1 Phyllomedusa bahiana | reverse complement strand
TCCCCCTTAAAATTGCTCTCACAGTGCTGCACCCCCATACATCTCCCCCTTATCCTGTCTACCACCCTACCCGCTCTCTCCGCTTTTGCTACTGTCTAAGACTACATACCTCACTCATCCGAACCTCCCATGCCAGTCTCCAAGATTTTGCACGTATTGCACCAGTTCTTTGAACATGTTCCCCAAATGTGATCAGGCCACTCAAACCCTCACATTTTTTAAGTGCGCTCTGAAAACTCATTTCTTAGACAAGCCTATCAAGATCCCTAATTGTTAAGTCCCCAAATTCTGTCACATATTCTTTCACTTCCTGACTTTGGCACCCACAGGCATTATCTGTATATAGATGTAATGGTTGGGATGGCAGGTTATCCAATTTTATGTATACTACCCATATTTATGTAACAGGGGCTGGTCCTTGTAAACCAAGCACTTGTCAGCCTTTGTTTCACCCATACACCCAAAATAGATGGTAAGCTCTTGCGAGCAGGGCCCTCGCACCTTGTGCCTCATTTTTCAGTAGCTTTTTTTATAATGTAATGTCTGGTTTGTCTGTGCTTATTCCCTTTTAAAATTGTAAAGTGCTGCAGAATATGTTGGCGCTATATAAATAAAGATTATTATTATTATTATGACTTCCAGCCATTCCGGGGTGGCTTTTTATTGGGAATTGACAAAGTGTTGGTTAGGTGTTTACTCCCCATGTTCCATGCCAGGATTTACCTGGCCTATTTAAAGTCAGCAAGTCAGCTGATTAGGTGTGGCTGCAACACTGTCCCGGTAACCCTGAGTGACTGCGTAGAGTACTGGAGATCCTCTGGTCCTCGCGTAGCGCTGGCATAGCCTACACCAGGGAGCAGAGTCTAAGGGGCCCCTTGTCTTTACTGGCGCCCGCCGCAAAGCGGGTAGGACTTTGCTGCAGAGAACCCCCAGGTTGCTACCCCCAACGTAGGTATGAGCGGTGACAGCCGTAAGACGGAAGCCGGAACGTGGAGCAGGGAGGGAATGGAGTGACAGGCAGGGGTGGCACGAACGGCAGGAAGCAAGCGTAGGTAAACTGGCTGGCCGAGGCTAGGAACAGCAAGCAGAGATGAAACAGGAGCACTAGGAACGCACAGCAGAATGTAACTAGAAATGAACACCAACAACTGGGCGAGGAGAGCAGGAAACAGAATCCATTAAAAGCTCCCGCAAGAAACGGATTGGAGGAGCACAATTACCTGTTGCACGCTGGCCCTAAAAATCCAGGTAACTGACGTGCACGTGCCCCTATTGGGTGGAAGATGCAGAGGAGCGTACCTGCTGAGGAAGAAGCAAGATGGGAGCAGGTGAGTACGGGACAGGCAGCAGCCAGGAGCGGGAGCGAACAGCAACCGTGAGCACAGCGCGGAGACACCAGCAGCCGGGTAACGGAGGTGCCTGAAGTCTGGGAGTCAGACCACGGCACGAACCATTACAACTGGTCTTAGCATTTGGCTGAAGAAGCGATACACTGGAGGAAGCCAGTGGCTGCTACACAAACTCTACTTGGCTAAAAGTGTTAGTGAGGTAACTACCACTGAATTAGCACTCAGACAAACAGTTTTGTTTTATTTATTTCTATTTTTGTGCTTGTTGTGCTGCACATTTGTTTTTCCTGGAATAAACATACAGGAGGACTGTCTCTGTCTCTATGCCTGATGGATGCTGTGATCCCGGAGCCGTAAACGCTTACACTATATGTATCTATTCTGCGTAGCTGAATTTATCTACACTGAGATCGAATATATCTACACAGAGATTGAAAGGCCAAATCTAAAAACTGGGCAGAAAGTTTTCTGGTTGGTTCTTTGTCTCCAAATTGACTTCAATATGCTGTTTTCCTAGTCAAATTTGATGGATTTGAACATGCTGCAAGATTTTAGAAAAAACTGGTTTTGAAATCCGACTTTGGAAAATCCAAGCAGTGTAGACTACAATTCTGATATTCTATTGAGGTCTATGGGGGTGGTTTCACAGTTGGATTTTGATGGTTTTCAAATACTAAATCAACATCAGTCCAACGGTAAAACCAATAGTATGATACAGGGGTGTAATATGACAGTGGTCTAGGGTGGGGTATCAGTTAATGATAATATGACAGCTTTTTATGGTTGTTTAGAGATTTTCATTGTGTTATAGGGAAGTCAAGTTGTGATCAGAAATATCTGTTGTTCAAGTAACTAAATTCTAATTATTAGTGATCTGAGTGTGTGTTATAGAGAACAGTGAGGCATTGGACTGTAAAGACTATGTGGATGTTGAAGGTGTTTTATTTGATAGACATTTCTCACCTATCACGGTATCTGTTTACTGGTACAACTCGCGATCTTCCTCACAGGACAAGCACAGTCAAGAAATATTTCAACAGAACAATGGTAAAGTGGCAAACAGCTGCTCCATGCAAAATCTATGATATTAACAAAGATAGCTGAACACTTTACTTGTCTATCTTCATCAGCCCCATAGGTTTTGAATGGAGCCGCAGTACGCATTGTCAAACACTTCCTTACTGCACTCGCACGGAGATTCAGACTTCATGTTTCATATTTCAGGGGGTTCCAGTGATGGGACTCTCAGCAATCAAATCTTTATCACCTATCTATGTATTGTTGAGAAAACCCCTTTAAATGACAGATCTGGAATCTCTTTACACATACTTCCAATGACCCACAACTTTTTTGGCGGAAGCATTAAAATATCAACATGGCTACAATCAACACAATTTTTTTTTATCAGCTTCAAGGCCAGTTGCCCTACATAACACATTATTATAAGACATTTTGAAGAAGCACAGTTCTCTGGACACATTGTTCTCCACAGATAACACATATCTGTTGAATTCAGTACAAGCTCTTTGCAAGGGCTCTTTAAAGCTGTGAGGACAGTTTTTTTTCTTTTTTCTTGAAAGTTGACAAGGTTAATTGTCAATTAATTCCCCTAAGAGATTAGGACTTGTCATCAAACGAGCCACAAGAATATTCAGAGGTTAGAGCTGTGACTGGAATAATTTCCTAGTCCTTTCCATGGTGTGAAAAGTGACACATCTCATCAGCACTGTAGAAAAATGGAAACTTGGTAATCCATCGTTTAATCGATGAATATATTTGTTATAGTTACTTGTCTCTTCTGTGTAAAGTTATATTTGATATTCTTTATTGACTTATCTCTTCCCACAATATGGCTGATCTCTTCTCCAGTTTACCAACTCCTGGATGCTGTATTTTCCATATACCTTTTTAGAGTGGCTGTGCTTTTTTTGTGACTGATACTTTCCTACCAGCTAGCTACAAAACTAGAATTTATATGGGACCCTTTTGGTTTTGTTATGAGAGACGTCTTAAGACCCTCCTTAACCTCGTTCTGCGGTTTCCAAATTAATAAATTAATCAATAATCCATAAATAATACATATGCATATGAATGCAAAGAGATGGGGGCTGGACCTGTTGTCAATGCCAATCTTTTGGTTTATTACAGCCATGCCCTGAGTATTATTCTGTTTAATGCGGATCATTATTAATATTATTAGTAAAACAATATGATTATTATACATCATTCTGCATGGCTTAATTTTCTTCCTTGGTCAAACACCTTTAGAAAGCCACCCAATCCTTATCATACCAAAGCCCACCTGATAAGTCTACTTGGTTACTGTCAGTCACACATACCCTTTTTTTTTTTTTTTTAAAAAAATAAAAAAAAAAAAACTTTTTTTAAATTGTATATGTGATTGGTGGATACTATAATCCAATCAAACACCTAAATCGATTCTTGCTACGACATCATTATAGTTAACCTAAATACAAGTGTGGTCAAATATTTCCATACTAATATTGCAAGGTGAAGCTCAAAACTGTGGTTTTTCTTTGTTGTGAATCAGTTTCTGGATGTAAAGCCAAAAAAATTATAAATAGGTGAAGTGAGTACAAAATAGGGAACTAACAAATAACCTTTAGTAACATAAGATATGACAGATATAACAGTATTAAGCCAGGACATCTATTCAGCAGAGCAAGAAGCTAGAAGAAGTAGAACAAGATGGAAGTCGAGTAACAGCCATTTTGTCTCCCTCAGGAATTTAGAGCTTGAACAATTAAGTCACTGCTCTTTGATAATAACATAAGTGACTACATTTCCATAACAATATTCCCCACTAGTTCAAGTTTTCAAATTCCCAAAGGTAGACACAAAAGAAGCACAAAAGAGACATTAAGGATTGTCAGGGCAAAATAATGAAAGGGTAACACATGAATGAAAACATAATTGTCACAGTTTTCAATCTAATTTGGAATATTTTCATTTCCATAGCGGCAAAATCTTAACCTGGGTGATCCAATTCTGTATAGTCCCACTCTCCCCCCACAAAGATTCCTTGGATGTATTTGGACCACCATTTCATTGTGGAGACTTATATTGGTCACAGTTTTGACTCATCCCCCGGTCAAAGAGAGGGAACAGCAGGCTCCCAGAATCCAAGGGCCAAAATTATGACAAATAAAGTTATGAACACCATTACAAGAATAGTCCCCCATCTCCTAAACATCCCTTGCATCCACTGACAAAAGGGTTTACTTACTCCTGTGTTGGAGGCTAGTGATGAGCAATTAGTAAAAATATTGAGATCTTGGCAATTGCAGATTTTGAGAAATATAACGCGATTTTCGATCAATCGGCGATTCCCATTAAAGTCAATGGGAGAGGATGACCAGGTTCATTGTTATACCCAAACAGGTGTGGTGAGAGCTGGAATTTACCATCACAACAGTAAAACTGGATACGTGGAACATCTTAGTCAATACAATTAATAACATTCACAGGCTAAAATATTCATTCCTTTCAATGGCTAACTGAAAAGATCGAGGACGGGGTGCCACAGCAGGACAGCAAGTAGCAGCGTACGGGGCCCATTTGACACTTAAAGAAGACATCGGTCATTGGCAAATGCAATGGTAGCTGGCAGGAAATCACTTTTTTCACCAGGTAGCAAGAACATGTCATATATGTGGTGGCAGCAAGAACATCCCAATGGGGAACAAGGGAAACACCGTTTCATCGCCACATGCAGCTAAATCAAATGGGGCCCCCACCCATTACTAGTTCCTATTTTTAACATCTATCACTGGGCCCCTTTTGATAGGGCCCCTGACGGAGTTACTTACCTTATTGGCACCCCTTTCACAGTAGCCTGACTCAAAAAACAGCAGAAATGCCCTTATGAGAATAAAATTAGCAGGAAGAAATGAGTATTTGAAACAAGATTTATTTGAATAGAACCTTCAATATCGGTGTCTTTTCCAAAGCTTGCATGACCCCAAAAGCGCAGAAATTCCCTTTTCGACTCTCTATAAAATTGAGCAAGACTAAAAAGAGGTTTTTTTTAGAAAAATTTTTTTTACAAATGGGCCTGGGGGGATTATAAGCTGTTTTCCACAGCAGCATGACGCACAAAAGCTGCAAAAAAATGACCTTTGGACACTTCTTTAAAATTTTGAAGAAGAAATGATGTTTGAAACAATTTTTGGAATAGGGGGGGGGGCCTAGATTATAGCTGTTTTTTTACAGCAGCATGACCCCAAAAGCTGCAGAAATTATCTTTTGGACACTCTTTAAAATTTTGAAGAAAAAATAACTGTTTGCAACAATATTTTTTTGGAATAGGACCTTGACTATTGCTGGTCTCTTAACGCCAGTATGACCCCAAAACCATTGGAATGGAAAAAATTTTCAAGAAGAAATGAGTAATTGGCATATGTTATTTTTTCATACAAAACCTTACTATTGGTGTCTTTACAGTTTTCGACCACAAAACCAGCAAAAGGACCTTTTGGGACACTCTGAATACAATCAGCAATAAAAGAAATTGTATTTTGAAAAATGTTTTTTCAATAGGAACATTTCTTTTTTCAAAAAAGGAATGTGTAGTTCACATTGGGAAGTAGACCGCTACTAATCAGGACCTTGGAATGGGACAACAAAATATCAGAGATCCACCACTTGATTCATTTGATAAGTCAACGCTCCAATTCTCAGGGGAAAGCTGAATATGGTTTTCATTATCACTCCTTCAGCTGGTGCTGCAGTCCCATTCAGAGATGCACTGGCTGCTGGGCAGGATAACACTTCTATTGCCCGTGACGAGCAAGCTCGGCCATTCATTATTTTGGACACCAGAAGTCGATTGGGTCCGGTACATGTCCAAAAACATTGTGTTGAGCCGCAGGGTTGGTTGTAGACATGGTCTTAAGGCGGTCTCTTTGTGTTGATTTGTGCCCTGCATTTACAGGCGTGGAGCTGGTGGTAAATATATGATTGCTGAGGTCACCCATTAGGCTTCTGCCACTAATGTCTGCTGCTGTGCTACTATGGCTATTGCCACTCTTCTGCTGTCACGTTGTGTCGTTGTCCACCGTGACAGTAGAACGTGAAGCAGATGCAACAGATGTCGAGAGTTGATCAATGAGTACGGTTTCAAATTCCTGCATTCGACTGTCAATTTGAGTGGGTGGAAGGAAAGTGCTGACTTCTGCTTTGTAACATGGAGCACGGAGGTTGGCCACCTGTAATGCCTGTTCATTTTGATTGCCTGTTAATGTTGGCGGAAATGAGCATCAAGCACCATGTGAGAAATGGAGCCAGGAGTTCACAAGCCTCGGGGTTGAGGGGCACTAAACACATCTCCCTCATCTTCCTCCACCGTCTCAAATCTGTGCCAGGTCCGAACATAGAACATGTTGATTCTTCCGTCCGGTTTTCGGGCGGAATATGAACATGTTTATGTAAGGGGGAGGGCTTTTCACCGCTAATCGCGGAGAAAAGCTGTCCCCCTGCAGTCATGTGCATGGCACGAAAACAGGACAAATACCGATATTTGTCCAGTGCCGTGTAAACGGCCCCTAAGACGCTGGGTCCGCATCTGGGTCCGCCAGTCGGAAAGGCAGCAGTTCCAGGCCAAGAAGCCTGGGCAATGCCGACATTCAGGATTTTGGTTTTAGAATGGTTGGGGTGAAAGTGTTTCTTCTGCTCCCACACCTGGTACACAGAAGGCTGGCTGCTAGACTGGCCGCTGTACGATATGCAGGTCAAACTGGTGGAAGGAGAAGGGGTAGGCTGTTTCTCTGGTGGTGGTAATCGGGCGACAGCAGTGGCATAACTACAGGGGTCACAGAGGTCGCACTTGCTACCAGGCCCCTGAGCTAGGGGGGCCCACAGGCCCTCCTTGCCACACTCCTGGAGCTAGCTGTATGTACGTAGCTTTAATAGAGCAGCCAGAGCAGCATGCTCCTTGTGGCCAAGGTGGGAACCGCCAGGGCTGTCTGCCTTCCTGCTTATTCATCAGCAGACCAGAGGCAGTATTAGTAAGGAGAGGAGGAGAGCAGGCAGGGCTACAGCAAGAGGAAAAAAGCCAGGGCCTGCTCTCCTCTAATCAATACAGACTAATGGGCGTGGAGCAAGGGGCGGGGCATGAACAGAGGCAGTGCAGAGTGAAGAGCACAACACAGAGTTGGGTGCAGAGCTGGGTGAGAAGGAGAAGAGCTGGGTGAGAAGGGACAGAGCTGGGTGAGAAGGGGCAGAGCTGGGTGAGGAGGGGACATGTTAGGGTGAGAGAAGGACAGAGTGGGTGAGAAGGGTCAGAGCTGGGTGAGAAGAGGCAGAGATGGGTGAGAAGGGGCAGAGCTGGGTGAGAAGGTGCAGAGCTGGGTGAGAAAGGGCAGAGCTGGGTGGAAGGAGTGGTGTAGAGAGCAAATGGGCAGCAGGGTTTGGGGACTGCCCCAAGCACATTCAGCTTTGCAGCCACCAACTGCCCCATTATTGGAATACATGGAGAAGGGGGCGCCAAGGTAGGGAACAAAAAAGAATAAGTTCTCAGGTGAGCTGATCCTCATCCTCCTGCAGCAAGCATTTGGCAAAGGTATGGGACCATGGTATTAAAAATAAGACATGAGGTGTTACTTGTCAGACATGAGGCACTAGTTAACACCTAGTAGCTCATACCTGGGTAATATCAGCTATTGCCTCACACCTGGGGAGTAACACCTGGTGTCCCAAACCTGACAGCAGTTTTTTTTTCTTCATTGTTAATTTTTACTTTTTATTTACCAGTTGCGGCTCATAGACTATAAATATCCGGACGGTGGCTGTATAGCTGGACTCTCCACTGAGAAGATGGGGGTGGTTAATTAGCCTCCTTGGCTTCTCAATTGCTTTGTATAACATGCTCAATACAGCTCAAACCACAACTTTGAGCCCCACCCTTACAATCCTAAAACTTTATATCACTGATTATATAAATGTTAATGATGGAAAAGTGACACAATTACAAAAAATTATTTTAGTGCCACTTTTACTTTTTAAAAAAAGGGGTGGTTTCACTACAGACATTGATGGCATATCACGGGGTTATGCCATCATTATCTGATAGGTCCATGTCCCACCTCTGGGACCCGGACTTATCTCCTAAACAAACCCCTGAAACCTCTCCTTTCTGAACATAGAAGTGGACTCTCCCATAGTCAATGTAAATGGAGTGAAATTTTAATTATGCTGTAAATTCAGGGAAAAGGGGAGGCCCAAGCTGACTTCTTGCACCTGGGCCCATAAGCCCCTGGGCGACTGTGTGTGGCTCTGGGGCTGATGCTTGCTCATGCCGCTTCAGGACTTCTTGGAAGTGGCAGAGGAGGAGGAAGAGGAGACAGAGGGTGTCACAGTGGTTGGAAGCCCAGGACCTGTTATGGCGTTTTTTTCAAGTGGACTCCTCCTGCTTTAGTTGCTTGAATTTAGCGTGCATGTGCTGTTATGCTTGTGTGGTTTAAACGAAATAGATTCTTGCATCTACTGGTGTGTTGACGGCAAATCCGGCATATGACGTCAGTCGGCGAATCTGAGGCTTGATCGAAAAATGCAAAAGGCTTCACAGGTCCTGGACCTCTTTAACAGTGATAACCTAGGAGCGGTGTTTCCGCTGCTACACTGGGACCATGGTTGCGGAGTAATGTCACGGACTTCTGCGACCGCCCTCTCCCTTACTGAGCGGACCGTGCACTGACCATTACCCACCATATCTCCACGTCACTGATGAGGTGCTCACAAGCAAATGCTGCTGAAAGACCACATTGGATCGCAATGGTCATTATCAAACATCATCATCATGAGCGTGACTTCCTCGTCCTGACAGTTACATCCTGAAGTTGGTGTAGGAGCCACAGGCACTGCAAGTGTTGCTGGACGCTCTTGGTTTCTGCAGGATTGACCACTTCCTTTCCTCTGACGGCATCAGCGATTTGGGTCAGAGCAGACCAAAATTCATTCCTTTTGGCCTCTTGAACTTTTGAAAATGCCTTCTGACTCCAACTGCATTGTGTCATCAAAGAGCTCTTAGAACATGGTTTATCCACAGTGGTCTGTACATGGGTTGACATTTGGGCTGCGTTTTGCTTCAGGTTGGGA
>JAODAL010081265.1:0-11964 GCA_025379985.1 Phyllomedusa bahiana | reverse complement strand
AGTCAAACATATGGGGAAAAATGTAAAAATTTGGGGCTGCACCAGTTATCGGGCATCAAAAAGCTTTTTGTACCCCGTTCTTTTGGATTTTATGAACAGTGTTTTTTCCAAAACATTGACGCATAAGCGCCTGCCCCGGGGCACTTTTTGTGAAAAAAAAGATTTGGGGTGTCTGGGGCGTCAAAACCCATCCAAATTTTTTACACATTTTTATGATTCTTTGACCCCCAAAAATCTAGGGCAGAAAAATTTTAGAACAGCCAGCCCAAAGAAAAGGGGGTTTCCCCGGAGCCAAAATTGGGTTTTTGGCTCTACATGCCCTGTATGTTTTGACCTCCCAAAGAACAGCCCCGGGTAAAGGTGTTGCCTACCAGCCCTTGTGGTTTTTGGGCTCAACACGCCCTGTAGGGTATGACCCTCCCGGGGAAAGGGAAACACCCAAAACCGGGTTTTAAAGGGTGGTCCCCTGAGCCAGACTTGGGGTATTAGCTTAACTGTCCGTATGATGAATTGCAAAGAACAGCCAGACCGGGTAAAGGTGTTTGCCTGAGCCAGACTTGGGAAATTGGCTCTACACTCCCCTGTATGTAGGCCCTGCAGAAGAAAAACCCAGGGTAAAGGTGGTGCCCTGTCCCATCCCTTTGTTGGGTATTGGCTCAACACTCCCCTGTTTTAAATAAAATTTCAGAAGAACACCCAGCCCGGGGGTAAAGGTGGTGCCTGGCCGATTTGGGTGGTTTTTTGTTAAACGTCCGAAAGTAGGTTTCTGAGAAACGCCCCCCGGGTTTAAAGGTGATCCCTTTGACCAGACTTTGGTTTTTGGCTCTACACTGCCTGTTTTTTATACCTGCAGGAACACCCCAGCCCAGGGTAAAGGTGGTGCCTTTGAACCAGACTTGTGGTTTTGGTTTAAAACCCCTGCCCCTGTATTTTATAAACTGCAGAAAAAACACCAACCCGGGGTAAAGGTGATGCCTGGGGCCCAGCCCTTGTGGTTTGGCTCTACACTCCCCCTTTTATGTTTTTGACCTGCAGGGGGAAACACCCAACCAGGGTAAAGGGGGGGTCCTGAACCGGGACTTGGGTATTGGCTCTAAAAACTCCCCCTGTTTTTGTTTGACCGCAGGGGAAAACCAGCCGGGACCAGGGAAAAGGGGGACCCTGAACCGACTTGTGGTTTGGGCTCTACATCCCCTGTATGTATGATCTGCAGAAAAAAGGGACCGGGGTTAAAGGTGGTGCCTGAGCCAGACTTGTGGTTTTTGGCTCTACACTCCCCTTTTATTTTTGCCCTGCAGAAAAAACGGACCAGGGAAAAGGGTTTGGTGCCCTGAGCCATCCCTTGTGGTATTGCCTCTAAAATCTCCTGAAATTTTATAAACCTGAAGGGGAAACAGCCGGGACCATGGAAAAAGGTTTGGGTCCCTTTGACCCAGACTTGTGGTTTTTGGCTGTCACTCCCTGAAAGTAGGGACCGAAAAGGGAACAGCCGCCCAAGGGAAAAGGGGTGGTGCCTGAGCCGACTTTTTGGTTTTTGGGCTTACATTTCCCCTGTATGAAGACCTGTAGAAGAACAACCAGGGAAAAGGGTGTCCCTGACCCAACTTTGGTATTGCCTCTACACTCCCCTGTATGAAATTAAATCCCAAGAAGAACCCCCCCAGCCCGGGGTAAAGGTGGTGCCTGAGCAACTTTGTGGTTTTGGCCCTTCCCAATCCCCTTTGAAATGTATGCCTGCGAAACAAAACCAGGGTAAAGGGGGTGCCAGACCAGACTTGGGTTTTAGCTCTACCCTCCCCGTTTTGTATGCCCTGCAAAAAGAAAACCAGACCGGGTTTAAAGGGGGTTTGCCTGGCCAGGCTTGGGGTATTGGCTCTACACTCCCCCTGATTTTAATGATTTTCGAAGAACAGCCAGACCGGGAAAAAGGTTTGGGCCTGACCCAAGGCTTGTGGTATTGGTCTACACTGCCCGTATGAAAGTCCTGCAGAAAAACAGCCAGAACCAGGGTAAAGGGGTCCCGGGCCCAGACTTGTGGAATTGGCTCTACACTGCCCTTATGTATAAACCTGCAAAGAACAGACCAGGGTAAATTTTGGTGCCTGAGCCGACTTGTGGTTTTTGCTCTACACGCCCTGTATTTTATGACCTGCAGAAAAAAAACCAGACCAGGGTAAAAGGGGGTGCCTGAACCAGACTTGTGGTTTTGGGCCCTCTACCCTGCCCTGTATGTTTTCCCTCCCAGAAGAAAGCCAGCCCGGGGTAAAGGTGGTGCCGACCCCAAAATTTTTTTGGAAATTGGTTCTACACTCCCCTGTTGGAAAATGAACTGCAGAAAAAACACGACCAGGGTTAAAGGTGGTGTAAACCAAACTTGCGGTATTGGCTCTCCCACTTCCTGTATGTAGGGACCTCAGAAGAAAAACCAGCCAGGGAAAAGGTGGTCCCTAACCGACCTTGTGGTTTTGGGCCCTCAACCCGCCCTGTAGGGTAGGGCCCCCCAAAGAAGAACACCAGACCGGGGTTAAGGTGGTCCCGACCAGGCTTGGGGTATTGGCTTAAAAAGCCCTTATGTATTCCCTGAGAAAAACAGACCGGGGTTTAAAGGGGGGTGCCTGAGAACCAAAACTTGTGGTATTGGCTTACACGCCCTCTATGAATGACCTGCAGAAGAAACCCCCCAAAACCCAAAGGGAAAAGGGGGTTCCCTGAGCCAGCTTGGGGTTTTTAAATTTAACAGGGCCCTGTATGTATGCCCTGCAAAGAACAGGAAAGGGACCAGGGAAAAGGTGGTGCCTGAGCCCGATTTTGTGGTATTTGGCTCAAACATGCCCTGTATGTAAGACCCGCAAAAAACACCCAAAGACCAGGGTAAAGGAAGGCCTGACCCAGGCTTGTGGTATTGGTCTAAACTGCCCTGTAGGGTTGCCCCAAAGAAGAACCCCCGGGGTAAAAAATGGTCCCCAAAAGCCGATTTTGGGGTTTATTGCCTCTACAAACCCCCGGGCCCTTTTTTTTATTTAGGGCCCCTGCAGAAGAACACCCCAAACCGGGTAAAAGGTGGTGCCTGACCCCAGATTTTGTAAAAATTGGCTCTACACCCCCGTATGAAAGACCGGCAAAAAAGAACACCCAACCAGGGTAAAGGTGGGCCTGAGCCGGGGACTTGTGGTATTATCTCCCACTCCCCTGTTTGTATGCCTAAAGAAGAACAGCCAGACCAGGGTAAAGGTGGTGCCGAGCCGGGAACTTGTGGTATTGGCTTTAACACTCCCCCTGTATGTATGACCCGCAGAAGAACAGCCAAAACCGGGGTTAAAGGGGGTCCTACCAGGCTTGGGGGTTTTGGCCCCAAACACTCCCCGAAATATATGACCGCAGAAGAACGCCCCAGGGTAAAAAAGGTGCCTGAGCCAAAAACTTTTTTGGTTTTAGCTCAACACTGCCCTGTATGTTGACCTGCGGGAAAGAACAGCCCCAGGGTAAAGGGGGGCCTAAACCCAAAAATTTGGGTTGGAAATTGGCTCAAAAACTCCCCTATGTATTTGCCCTGGGGGGGAAACAGCCCCGGGTAAAGGTGGGTCCCTGAGCCAGTTTTTGGGGTTTTTGGGCCCTCTAAAATGCCCTGTATGTAGACCTGCAGAAAAAACAGACCGGGGTTAAAGGGTTGGGCCTGACCCAAAATTGTGAAATTGGGCTCTACACTGCCCTGTATTTTATGACCGCAGAAGAACAGCCCAGGGTAAAGGGGGCCTGAGAAAAGGATTGTGGTATTGGCTCTACATGCCCTGTAGAAAGGACTGCGGGAAAACGATGGGGTTTTAAAGGGTTTGGTCCCTGGGGCCATATTTTGGGGGTTTTTTTGGCACTACAACTGCCCTGTATGAAAAGACCTCAAAAAGAACGCCGACCGGGTTTAAAGGGTGGTGCCTGAGCCAGACTTTTTGGTTTTCCCTTTTCATGCCCTGTATGTATGACCCGCAGAAGAACAGCCAGCCCGGGGTTTAAAGGTTTGGGTGCCTGAGCCGGCTTGTGTATTGGCTTTTTACACTCCCCAAAGATGAAAGGCCCGGGCAAAGAACAGCCCAGCCCGGGGTAAAGGGGGTCCCGAGCCGACTTTGTGGTATTGTTTAAACACTGCCCGGGTATGTTGACCCGCGGGAAAGGAAAAACCCGCCGGGGTAAAGGGGGTTTTGGCCTGAGCCGGGCTTGGGGGTTTTTCCCCCAACACTGCCCTTAGGGTATGACCTGCGAAAAACAGCCCGGGGAAAAAGAGGGTGCCTGAGCCAACTTGGGGTTTTTTTGGTCTACAGTGCCCTGTATGTATAAACCTGCAGAGGAACAAAACCGGGGTAAAGGGGGTCCCTAGCCAGACTTTTTTGGAAATTGCCTCTAAACTGCCCTGTTTGTATGACCTGCAGAAGAACGCCGGACCAAAAAAAGGTTGGTCCCCTGACCCAACTTGTGGGTTTTGGGCTCTACATTTCCCCGTTATTTTGACCTGCGAAAAAACAGACCGGGTTAAAAGGGGTCCCGAGCCAGACTTGTGGCTTTTGGCCCTACCTGCCCGTATGTTTGATTTTACAGAAAAACAGCCAACCAGGGTAAAGGGGTCCCGACCCCAGACTTGTGGTTTTGGGGCCTCTAAAACTGCCCTGTATGTTTGCCCGGGCAGAAAAAACACCCGACCAGGGTAAAGGGGTGCCTGAGCCAATTTTGTGGAAATTCCCTCTACCCCCCCCGGGGCCCTGTATGTATGACCTGCAGCAAAAACACCCCAGCCCAGGGTAAAGGTGGGGGCCTGACCAGATTGTGGTTTTGGGGCCCTCTACATTTGCCCTGTATGTAGGGACCTAAAGAAGAAAAGACCAGGGTAAAGATGGTGCCTGAGCCAACTTGTGGTTTTAAAGCTCTACACTCCCCTGATGTATGACCTGCAGAAGAACAGCCCCAGGTAAAGGTGGTCCCTGAGCCAGACTTGTGGTTTTTTGGCTCTTATATTTCATTGTAGGGTATAAACCTGCAAAAGAACACCCAGACCCGGGTAAAGGTGGGTCCCCTAAAAGACTTGGGGTATTGGCTCTACACCCCCCGTATGTATGACCTGCAAAAGAACAGCCAGACCCGGGGTTTAAAGGTGGTGCCTGAGCCGGGCCCTTGGGGTTATTGGTTTCTACATTTGCCCTGTTTGAAATGACCTGCAGAAGAACGGGCCCCCGCCCAAGGGAAAAAGGTGGTCCCCTGGCCAGACTTGTGGATGGCTCTACCCCTGCCCTGTATGTATGAGCTGCAGAAAAACAAAACCGGGGAAAAAGGTGGGCCGGGAGCCTAAATTGTGGTTTTGGGCTCACACCCCCCCGTAGGGTATGACCTGCAGAAAAAAACAGCTAGCCCAGGGTAAAAGGGTTTGCCTGGCCAGACTTGTGGTTTTGGGGCTCTCACTGCCCTGTATTATGCCCTGCAAAAGTACGGGAACCAGGGAAAAAAGGTGGTGCCTGACCCAGATTGGGGGAATTGGCTCTACACTCCCCTGTATGTATACCTGCAGAAGGGAACGCCAGCCGGGGGTTAAAGGGGGTTCCCTAGCCAACTTGTGGTTTTTGGCCCCAACATGCCCTGAAATTTTGGGAACCCGCAGAAGAACAGCCAGCCAGGGAAAAGGGGGGTGCCTGAGCCAGGTTTGTGGTTTTGGGCCCCCAACCCCTCCCCTGAAATGTTTTAACCTCAGAAGAAAAACCGGGGTTTAAAGGTGGGGGCCTAGCCAGATTGGGGTATTGGCTCTACACTGCCCTGAAATGTATGACCGGGAAGAAGAACAGACCGGGGTAAAGGGGGTGCCTGAGCCAGATTTGGGGTTTATTGGCCTACACTGCCCTGAAATTTATGCCCCTGCAAAGAACACCCGGACCGGGGAAAAGGGGGTTTCCCTGACCAGACTTGTGTTTTTGGGCTCTACACTGCCCTGTATGTATGACCTGCAGCAGAACAGCCAAAACCGGGGAAAAGGTGGTGCCGAAACCAGATTGTGGGTATTGGGCTTACACTGCCCTGAATTTGCCTGAAAGAAAAAAACACCCAAAGACCGGGTAAAGGGGGGTGCCTGAGCCAACTTTTTGGTATTGGCCTAAAAACTCCCTTAAAGCGTTTTAAGACCTGGCCTGTCAGCGCCAACTTTTCTTTACATGTGGCCCAAAAAACCCAATTAAAAAGGGGGGAATATGTATGAATTTTTATTAATTTCATAAGATTTAAAAAATAAAAAACAACAACAGCAGAGCGCTCAAAAAGCACACACATCACTTATGCATTTCAATGCTCTTATAGGACTCTTAGAAGCCCGGAAAGTCCCAAAAAAGACTCGAAACACGTAAGAGATGTTTTGCCCCAAATTTTTAGTGTTTCCGCTGTTTTTTTTTAACTTTTCAAATCTTATGAAATTAATAAAAAATTACCAGTTTTAATTTTTCTCTGAGTGCTGGAATCTCTCCGTTTTCATACATATCCCCCTATATAATGTTTATGGGCCACATGTATGAACGTTAGCGCTAACAGGCCAGTTCTAAATCACCTTAAGGCAGAATGCATGAAGCTGTTCTTCTGCAATAAGGAAAAAGGAATTTATCACCTTACTTCCCTGTGCCGGACATCAGGACACAATCAAATGCAATGGATAATAGGTGAGCGGTCTTCCTTTTTTATTGTTCGGACATGTATGAAAACTGTTTAGATCTAAGACTTTTTTTGTTACCTATAGCAACCAATCGGAGCTCCCCTTTAATTTTTTTAGAGTTCAAGGGTAACTCTGGTTGGTTGGGTAATGGGCCTGATTGGTTTGTGTGTACTCTGATTGGTTGTTATGGCTCTGATTGGTTGCTATGGGGCTCTGATTGGTGCTATGGGCTCGGTTTGGTTGCTGTGAGCTCGGATTTTGGGTTTCTATGGGCCTCTGATTGGGTTTCGGTGAGCTCGGATGTTGCTATGGCTCTGATTGGTTTGGGTATGAGCTCTGATTGGTCACTATGAGCTCTGATTGGTTGCTATGAGCTCTGATTGGTTGCTATGAGCTCTGATTGCTCGCTATGAGCTCTGATTGGTCGCTATGAGCTCTGGTTGGTTACTATGAGCTCTGATTGGTTTTCTATGGGCTCTTATTTTGGGCGCTATGGCTTGATTGGTTGCTATGGGCTCTGATTGGTTGCTATGAGCTCTGATTGGTTGCTATGGGCTCTGTTTGGTTGCTGTGAGCTCGGATTGGTTGCTATGGGCTCTGATTGGTTGCTATGAGCTCTGATTGGTCACTATTAGCTCTGATTGGTTGCTATGAGCTCTGATTG
Source organism: Phyllomedusa bahiana (assembly GCA_025379985.1). Taxonomy (NCBI): domain Eukaryota; kingdom Metazoa; phylum Chordata; class Amphibia; order Anura; family Hylidae; genus Phyllomedusa; species Phyllomedusa bahiana. The sequence goes on along the minus strand of JAODAL010081265.1, from coordinate 4,630 downwards.
GTTGCTATGAGCGCTGATTGGTCACTATGAGCTCTGATTGGTCGCTATGAGCTCTGGTTTCTTTACTATGGGCTCTGATTGGTTGCTATGAGCTCTGATTGGTCACTATGAGCTCTGATTGGTTGCTATGAGCTCTGATTGGTCACTATGAGCTCTGATTGGTCACTATGAGCTCTGATTGGTTGCTATGAGATATGATGAGTTGCTATGGGCTCTGTTTGGTTGCTGTGACCTCGGATTGGTTGCTATGGGCAACAAAGAAAGTCTTAGACCTAGACCGTTTTCATACACGTGGCCTATATACAGTTGAAACAAACACTAAATAAAAAGACACATATGCACGTTCATCTCTGAGACACAGAACCCGTCTCCTGAGCGGTATAATGGTTGGCATTCAAAATATTAGGGCTGCAGACAATATCCTTACGTTGCAATTGGATTTATTATACCATAAAATATCAAGCATGTATTTCACATACGGCTATGCATACATCGCCTTTGTATATAGAAATGGTATAATGGTTGGACATTCCCATCTTGTTTGTATTTGTGTATAATTGTTTGCACAGATGAACGAGGCACCTTCGGGTTATCTGGAAACTGCACCCAAGGATGATCCCGACTTGTGCTAGGTACTATGGACTCTGATCTAAAACTCACTTTGTTGCCCATAGCGCCCCTCTCATTTTTCCAGAGCACTATATGAAATGAAAGGGGCGCTCTGATTGGTTGCTATGAGCTCTGATTGGTTGCTGTGGGTTCTGATTAGTTGCTATGGGCTCAGATTGGTTGCTATGGGCTCTGCTTGGTTGCTATGAGCTCTTATTGGTTACTATGGGCTGTGATTGGTTGCTATGAGCTCTGATTGGTTGCTATGGGCTCTGATTGGTTGCTATGAGCTCTGATTGGTTGCTATGGGCTCTGATTGGTTGCTATGGGCTCTGATTGGTTGATATGAGCTCTGATTGGTTTCAATGAGCTCTGATTGGTTGCTATGAGCTCTGCTTGGTTGCTATGGGCTCTGATTGGTTACTATGGGCTCTGATTGGTTGCTGTGGGCTCTGCTTGGTTGCAAGGAGCTCTGATTGGTTGCTATGGGCTCTGATTGGTTGCAATGAGCTCTGATTGGTTGCTATGGGCTCTGATTGGTTGCTATCAGCTCTGATTGGTTTCTATGGGTTCTGATTGGTTAATATGGGCAGCAAAGTGAGTTTTAGAGCTAGACAGTTTTCATAGATGTGGACCTTGGTGTCACAATGAGTCCCACACATGATCACAGCTGCATGTCTCATCAATCCAGTCAGTACCTTGGACAGATCCGGTCGGATGGGTACAGTAACGCTGTAAGTATTACTTGAATTATTGCATAGAAGCAAAATGAAAGGGCTTTTCTCACCACAATAATAGGCTTTAACATGTAGACTAAGGTAAATGAAGACTGTTACCAAATACGTTGCTGTTCTAATTTTGCTTTGTTTAGGAGATAAAGGAGATTTTATCCATTGTACACAAGTTTCTCTAGGTTACGGACCACCTCTCTCTGCTCTCTCTCTTATCTGATTGCCCCACTTTTGCTGCTGCCCATGGTGAGTCACCCCCGTTTTTCATATGGTTTGTTTCCTAATTTTAAAGGGGTTTTTTTTACTACAATGATTAGCTTTCCACATGTGGGGGTAGGTAACCGAAGACTTTTTCCAAATACATTGGTCTTTTGATTTTTACCTTGGTCATGATATAAGAGATTTTATCTGCCCACTTTTTTCTCTTTTACCGCCCTGCCTCTAGAGAGAGAAAAGGTTGTGTCACCAGGGTCGGACCACTCAAAGCGACAATTAGTGTAAAAAAAATAAGGCTTTTTTTTAAAAAAATAAGCAATGTTTTCTTTCCCCTCAGAGACTTGTATTTTGTTTACTGAAGTTTAATCTCCTTATGCATTTGTAATTCTCAGCTACTTAAAGCTAGTTGTCAATTTTCAAAAATAAAAAGCAGGGGATGTGGGGGCGGCGCGGTAGCGCGCCGCGGCAAAAAATTTGCATGGACACGCCCCCATTTTGTTGGTATCCCACGCCCCTTTTCAAAAAAGCCACCCCACTCCACCTAACCCCCAAAAACGGCTTTGGAAGAAAGCCGGGTTTTTCCCTTAAGCCAGGTATACCCCCCATAAAACCAGGTAGTCCCCCAAAGGCCCGGTAATCCCCCTTGTACCCAAAGATGCCACCTCTGTGCCAGTAGAGCAAATTTGTAGCCAGGTAGATCCCCCCCTTTGTTACCAGGTGGGTGCCCCCCCATTGTTAGCCAGGTAGGGGGCCCCCCTTTGTTACCAGGGGGTGCCCCCCTTTGTTAGCCGTAGGTGCCCCCATTGTTAGCCGGGTAGGTGCCCCCTTTGTCACCAGGTAGATCCCCCTCTGTAGCCAGGTAGTGCCCCCATCTTTTGCCAGGTAGGGGGGCCCCATCTTTTTGCCAGGTATGCCCCCCCCTTTTAGCCAGGTAGTGCCCCAAATTGTTTAGCCAGGTGTGCCCCATCTTTTACCAGGATGCCCCCATCTGTTCCCAGGTATGCCCCATCTTTCCCAGGTTGCCCCTTTTTTCCCAGGTAGTGTCCCCTTTTTTGCCAGGTAGTGCCCCCCTGTTCCAAGTATCCCCCATCTGTTACCAGGTAGTCCCCCCATCTGTTACCCAGGTAGTGCCCCCTCTGTTAGCCAGTATGCCCCCTCTTTTCCCAGGTATTGCCCCCCTTTTGCCAGAGTGCCCCCCCCCTTTTTCCCAGGTAATTCCCCTTTTGCCAGGTAGATGTCCCCCCTGTTGCCAGGTGTGCCCCCCTGTTGCCAGGTAGTGCCCCCCCCTGTTCCGGGTAGATGCCCCCTTTTTTCCAGGTAGTGCCCCCTTTTTGCCAGGTAGTGCCCCCCTTTGTTCCCAGGAGATGTCCCCTTTTGCCAGGTATCCCCCCCTCTTTTGCCAGGTGTGCCCCCTCTGTTACCAGGTAGTGCCCCCATCTGTTACCAGTAGTCCCCCCCTTTTTTCCCGGGTATGCCCCCTCTTTCCCCGGGTAGTGTCCCCTTTTTTGCCAGGAAGGCCCCCCTTTTGCCAGGTAGTCCCCCCACTGTTTGGCCAGGTATCCCCCCTTTTGTTTCCAGGTATCCCCCCTCTTTGCCAGTAGATGCCCCCTCTGTTGCAGGTGGGCCCCCCTTGTTTCCATGGGCCCCCCTCTGTTGCCAGGTATCCCCCCTTTTTTGTTCCCAAGATGCCCCCCTCTTTGCCAGTAGTCCCCCTCGTTGCCAGGTATTCCCCCTTTTGTTGCCGGTAAGCCCCCTTTCCAGGTGTGCCCCCTCTGTTGCAGTGTCCCCCTCTTTCCCAGGTAGTTGCCCTCTCTGTTACCAGGTAAGCCCCCAAAAGCTAATAAAAATCAATAATAAATCCATTACCTTCCCGCCCTGCAGCGCGGGCCAGCTCCCGACCGATTCTCAGGGCGCGGGGGAAGTGAGAGCCCGCCGAAACCCCCCGGCAGCCCCGGGTCATTTCCCCCCTCCCGTTGCCCTGTAGTACGGCGCACAAAAACCCCGGGCCGTACATACAGGGGAAGGGAGGAGGGAGCGTCCCTCCTGCCTCCTACCCCGACGTGACCGCGGGGGGGGGGGGCCGTGCGGCCCGTTTCACCCGCCTGTAGGAGGGGGTCCCCGGCCAAGAGTAGCGCACCAGCGTACTTTGCGCCGCGGTAAAATTTAAAGGCCCCCGCCGCCTCACGGGGGGAAATGCCAACTCCCCGGGAGGGCGGGAGGGGCCCCCCAAAATAGGGGACCCCCCCCCCCAAAAGGAAGGGCATGTATGCTTAAAGAAAAGTCAAATTTTTACCCCCGCTATAGACCAAAACATCCGGGGAATGAGTGAAAAGCTGTTGTGACTCAGTGAAAAGAGGTGAGTAAACCCTTTTTAACCCCTTAAACTCCCGGCCTAAAAGTAGTTAAGCCCAAACGTTTTTTTTTTTTTTTGCCCCTTTGCTTTTCAACATTGTAATTTTTTATTTTTTCAATGACCAGTTTTTTTGGGGGCTGTTTTTTTTCAAAAAAAGTTTTGTTTTTTGGGGGGAAAGTTTAAGTTCACTTATAAAAAATTTGGCAGAAATTTTTTTTTTATTTAAAAAAATTTTTTTTTTTTTTTACATTTTTTACATCTTTTCCAATTCCACTTAATAATTTTAGTTTAAATTTTCAAAACAGGTTTACCGGGGATACCTAAATGTGTAGGTTTTTTTGTGTGTGTCTTTATCAAAATTTTTTTTTTAATTTTTTATTTTTATTTTTAATTTTTATTTTTTTTTTTTTTTTTTACACTTTTTATGCTTTTTTTTTTTTTTTTTTTTTTTTTAAATCCCCGAAGGGAGACAGTTCTCCTTCGGGGGTTTAAAAAAAAAAAAAAACAAAAAAAAACATAAAAATTTTAAAAAAAAGAAAAAAAAATTAATAAAAAAAAAAAAAAAAAATTTTTTAAAAAAAAATTTAAAAATTTTTTTTTTATTTTTTTTTTCCCTTAGTAATGTTTTTAGCATATTCAATAGCAAAATTTTTTATCTGTGTCGTCTGCACAGGCAGTGATTAGGACAGCAAAACATGCGCCGGGTCACTGGTTTAAAAAG
>JAODAL010081264.1:0-11964 GCA_025379985.1 Phyllomedusa bahiana | reverse complement strand
TTCTGAGGCAGTGATAAATCTTCTTAAGGGGGATGGAGAAAACATATTAACAGTATCTCAGAGGTACTATGTCCTGTGGTTAGGGGCGAGCGGCAGATGGATAGAATTTGCAGCAAGATGTCCGTTGAACCTACGGAGGGTAAAAAGGTGACTGAGTCGCCTAATTTGAACACGGCCAGAGTGGTGTATGAGTGGGAGAACTATAAAGATAATAGCCGGGTGGTTATTACTGAGGTCCCAGTTATAAACGTGTCGGCTATTGCCTCCAGCTCATTGTCTGAATTTGATGTGGAGCAAGATATAGGAGTATCCCAGGTAGAAGCTGAGAGTTCTCCCTTAGAGATGGGTATAGGGCATACATGCCAACTCTCCCGTTTTTGGCGGGGGGTCCCGCTATTTGGGGTCCCCTCCCGCCCTCCCGGGGGAGTTGGCATTCCTCCCGCCGCCTGCAGGCGGCGGGGGTCCTTTAATTACCCGGGAAGAGTGCGCTGGTGCGTACTCTTGCGCCGCCGGACCGCTCCTACAGGCGGGTGAAGCGGCCGCAGCGGCCGCTCACCCGCCCGCGGTCTCACTGTGCGGGGAGATGGGGGCTCACAGATGGGGGCACTACCTGGCTCACAGATGGGGGCACAGATGGGGGCACTACCTGGCTCACAGATGGGGGCACTACCTGGCTAACAGATGGGGAAACTACCTGGCTAACAGATGGGGGAACTACCTGGCTAACAGATGGGGGCACTCCCTGGCTAACAAGGGGGCACTACCTGGCAACAGAGGGGACATCTACCTGGCAAACAATGGGGGCACTACCTGGCAAAAAATGGGGGCCATCCCTGGCAAACAATGGGGGCACTACCTGGCTAACAATGGGGGCACTACCTGGCAACCAATGGGGGCACTACCTGGCAACCAATGGGGGTACTACCTGGCAACCAATGGGGGCACTACCAGGGAAACCAATGGGGCACTACCTGGCTAAAAGATGGGGGCCCTACCTGGCTAACAATGGGGGCACAAACCTGGTAACAATGGGGGCACCTACCTGGCTAACAATGGGGGCACTACCTGGCTAACACTGGGGCCATCTACCTGGCTACAAATTTGGCTCTACCTGGCTACAGAGGGGGCATCTACTTGGCTACAAGGGGGCATCTACCGGCCTGTAAGGGGCACTACCTGGTTATGGGGGGTTACTACCTGGCTATGAGGGCATCTACCTGGCTTTCTTCCAAAGCCGTTATGCAGTTAGGTGGAGTGGGTGTGGCTTTTTGAAGGGGCGTGGCATACAGTCAAGTTGGGCGTGTCCATGCAAATTTTTACCACGGCGCGCTACGCGCGCTGCCCACTAAGATCTCCTGCTTTTTCATTTTCAAAAGTTGGCAACTATGGTATAGGGGATGTGAAAGAAACATCTCCACCCATTGATGCAGAGTGTCTGCTGCTAGAAAGCGCCAGTGAGAGGTGTTCACAAGGGAAGATATCCTCTGACACTGGTGAGGTGCCAGGTAAGGCCATCATGGCAGACAAAGTGTCTATAGAGGTTGCCAATGGTGATGCTGAAACCATTAGCATGCCTGATTGTGGTGAAGTTTGTATTGCAGAATATGCATTGTTTATGGCCCCTATAGTGATATGTAAGCCTGCACAGAGGGTCACCACAAGGCAAACACCTGTTAGGGGCTGTAAAGCTCAGGTGAGCACCCGGGAACCCCGTAATTATGCAAGGGTAGTGCATGAAAGGGAGGCTACAGACCATGAATGTGGTCTTCCCACTGCGGTAAGTCAGATGTATGGAGGGACAAGCGAGTCCGCAGACATTAGAAACCCATCTGGTAAGGAGGCTGAAGTCATCAGCAGGGCTATCCTTGGTGTTGCAAGTATCTGTAATAACCTCGTGACCACTGACGTACAGGTTAAGGGTGGCACAGAGGTACATTGTGCCACAGGCGGTCCTACTGCAGTGGAAGTTACCTTCACTGAGAAGGTCAGGGAGGTAGACCAGATTCCCTCTGGTAGGAACCAAGTGACAGATAGGAGACCCGAATTAGTAAAGACACTGCCCAGTGGGCACAATGCCAAGGTACTCTGTGTATGGGAGAAGGCTATAAGGCAGGATAGTGCTGGTGTTGGAGTTATCAGTAGTACTCCTGTGAATGTCAGCGTGCAAGTGGAAGGTGGTGACAGCCTGGCAGTAGAGAGTGCATACGTCAGGCCATCTGTAGTAAGTGGCAGTAAACTGTCTGTGGCCGATTATGAGGTGAGCGCATGGTATGAGCCCACAGCCGAGCTGTTTTTTGACAATGTAGTCCCTTCCCCTGATGATGTAAAGGGAGTGTTGTCCGTAGCAACGGGTGCTAAGGGGGAAAAGATAGATGGGGAATGTATGGATGTCTCTGATGCTGTTCAGCAGAAATCAGGATGTATGTCTCTGGGCTTATGGAACAGGTGGGGGAAAAGGGATTTCCCGGAGAAAAGTGCCGTGCTTCGCCAGAGAAACCAAGTGCAACATACGCTGGGTGAGACGGATTCCCTCTGTAAGAGCTTTGACCGGAGGAAATTGTGCAAGGTGGAAAAAGACCTGGCCTTATCAGAGGGGGAGGGTATGTGACAGACTGGCTACATGTAGTTGCCTGTTGCTGCCACTAGGTGGAGATATACCAGAGTGGTATATACAACATGCCACCAAGGATACCTGGCCTTGGTGGGATAAGAGCCAACTGTATGTTTTGTCAGCCACTCTAAGTGGTTGGCAACTATATAGGATTAGTTTGGCTTTTCAGCCGTTCCTGGGTTGGCTCTTATTGGGAGTAGACAATGCGTTGGGTGGGCGTCTACTCCCCATGTTCCAGGTCACATTTTGGATAGGGCTCGGGAGTCCTATAAAAAGCCGGGTCTTTCAGGTGTACAGGGGGCGTGGTCTGCTGCCTGAGAGTGGAGCAGTGGCGGAGCTGGAGAGAGGCTCTGGTCCCCCCGGAGGCTTGGAAAGAAGCCTGTCCCCAGCGTGGGTAAAGTGTTGATGGTGCTCGGCAATAGGCCGAGGCCACAGTTAGAGAGGGTCTCTACATTTGTATAGTTAGTGGCCAGATGGCCGAGGATTTTATTTGTTTTGTTTTCGGTATATGTCTATTGTGCCTGAATAAAACTGGCTGAGGCCAGATTCAACTGAAGCCTGTGTTGGAGTGCCATGATCCGTTTACCAAACACGGCGATCCGAGAGCTAAATACCCCCCAGGACGGTCCAAGATGGCGTCCGGACGTAAGTGAGGCGTTACAATATATATATATATATATATAATTTATTTATTAGGTTTCATACGACCTTGACAAATGATACAATCACAAAATGCGATGACCATCAGGATTACAAGGTACAGCAATAGGGAATTGTCGACCATAATAGCAATTGGTTACATGGGTCTGAGGAAGTCCAGAAACAGAACAGTGGGCCGTTGGCCCTTACGATGTCTTGCAGTATTATTTTCAAAGTCCAGCCTAGAAACCAATTTTCCAGTTTAAGTCAACAAACATAAATGAACACAACCACCAAAAAGACAAATATACACAACGATCAAAACAACAATTAGGAGTATGGAATTGGGGGGGGGGGGGAGGGGTGGGGGGGAAGGGGAATTGAATTTCCCTCTCCAAGGGTCTTTTGTTGTTTTAAGCAGGGTATAAGGTCCTAATGGAGGGCCCGAAAGGATTGTTGGCCAATTACGCTTCTCCCCCTAATCTAGGAAGTGCTGCAGAAAGAAACCATCACTAAATACTACGGTGAGGTGTCAGGAAGTTGAAGGCACCCAAGTGAGCCAGCTAGGGCCCATCTGATACATTTGCTAATTAAAGGGAAAAAACCAGTTTGTATCTCTTCAATGGAAAACTTTTTTTTGGAAGGGCTTCCAGGTAGAAAAAAATTTTCCCCTGTGCGGGTTATTTTTGCAGATTCGACGTCGATTTTTTCAAGATTCAAATATGTTTAAACCCTGCTTTAAACCTGCCTTTTCCCGGGGCATGGTGTCTTCTACCCAATTTAATGGATAAAGTTTTGCCGCCCAGCATTGGAAGCAGCGTTGGAAATTTGGTCAGGCCCGTAAATATGGAAAAAAACAAAAAAGCAGGGGAAGTGGTATTTTGAGGTTTCCTTTTTGAGTTCAAAAGTTTTCCAAGGTTTCTCCAGAATCTTGGTTTTAAAAACGGGGACCACATTCCAGGGTTAAATCTGTCATTGGCTGGTTATATTTGGGGCATGCTATTTTGCGGTTGGGGGAGGAGGGGTGCGGGGGAATGGTAAAACAGTATATGGCTTGATGCATGAACCAGAAGTATCGTATATACTCGAGTATAAGCCGAGTTTTTCAGCCCAAAAAGAGCGGGGAAAAAATTACAGGTTATCTCGAGTCACGTCGGCGTCGGGCGCTTTTCGTGGCCCGTGCCCGGGCGGGCCTTTGCTACCAATGCGACTCCTCGGGGCGATTAGCGAGGCGAGACAGCTGGCAGCGACGGGCACTGCTGGTCGCCACTGTCGGCGATCTCTTCCCCCATAGCGGGGTCCTCCCGGGGGCATAGAGGGGAAATTTCCATTTCGGAGCAGAGAGGAGGGTGCTCCTGCGCCCCAGTGGGCTTTGGACGTCCGCAAGAGAATCGCGGCCGTCCGGGGGCTTCCCGGGACGGCAGGTGTGTCATCATGCTGCTAGGGGGCGGCCTGATGACTACCCCCTTGTGCGAAAAGATGGGGACAGCGGGGGGAGGCCGGACAGCGGGAGGCGGGGGGGGCGAGGAAAGCGCTATCATCGCAGCAGCACCTTCCCATCAGTACAGGGGAAGGGGGTGTGAGCTCCAGCGGCGCGTGGTCTTTTATAGTGGGTGACGTCACAGAATCCGCCGGTCTTGTTGGCTTCATCTTGCCGGTCTTCAGGCATGCCCTTCTTCCCCCCCAGAGTGCTTTGGCCCCTTTGTAGCCCCTGTGCTCGCAGCCATTTTATCAAAAAAACACCTTTTTCCCCCAAAAGTACCCAAAAGTTCGACTTGTTCCGAAGAAGTTTTCCTGAAATTTAAAAGAATTCCCTTGTTAGAATCAATTCGCCCATCCTATGCGGGAAATGCGGGCCAGGAACTGATACCCACTTTTTGGGGTTTGATGTGTTGGAGAGGATTTTTTCCTGTTTCGTGGCAGCCGGAAGGGAACGGAGAATTCGGGAAATGTTTCCCTCCCCTACAAGGGTTTGAGGGGGGGACAGTTTAATGGGGGTGTGTAATCCTGATGAATGAGCCCCTCAGTCCTGTGTAGGAAAATTGTGCGAGATCTGTAGTGCCACGGATTTACTTGCTCAAGGGTTTGCTGTATTCCCCAGTAGCTTTTATCCCAGGGTCACAAAGACGCAGTAATGGGGGTGAGCGTGGACACCCAGAGGAGGGTGTGGGCTTGAACCCTAGTGAGAGGCAGGTGACGGGTTAAACCCAGATGGAAAGAGGTGTCTGGTTCTGAGGCAGCTGATAAATTTCCCTTACAGGGTGGAGAAACATTTTAACGAAAATTCGGGGTTTTTATGTCCTGTGGTTTGGGGGGCGGGGGCGAGGATAGCATTTAAGCAAGGTGTCCGTTGAACCTACGGAGGGTAAAAAGGTGACTGATTTTCCCTATGTAAACCGGGCCCCCGAGTAGTGTAGGGGGGGAGAACTAAAAGAAAAGCCGGGTGGTTATTACTGAGGTCCCATTTATAAACGTGTCGGCTATTGCCCCCGCTCATTGTCTAATTTATGTGGAGAAAAATTTATAGGGGGTACCCCCAGGAAAGCGGGTTTCCCTTACAGATGGGTATAGGATACATCCAACTCCCCCTTTTTTGGGGGGGGGGCCCCCGCTTTTTGGGGGGCCCCTCCCCCCCCTCCCGGGGGGATTTGGCATTCCTCCCCCCCCTGCGGGCGGGGGGGGCCCGGGTGCGCTACTCGGGGCCCGCCGGCCCCTCCAAACAGGGGGGAAAGCGGCCGCAGCGGCCGCTCACCCCCCCGGGGGCTCACTGTGCGGGGAGGGGGCCACAGTGGGGCCTCCTGGCTCCAGATGGGGGCACTACCGGGCTCACAGATGGGGGCCTCCTGGCTAACGATGGGAGGACTACCTGGCTAACAGAGGGGGGAACTCCCCTGGCTACAGATGGGGGCATCCGGGGTAACAATGGGGGCATACCTGGAAACGAGGGGACATCTACCTGGCAAACAAGGGGGGCCTCCCTGGCAAAAAAAGGGGGCACTACCTGGCTAACAAGGGGGCACTACCTGGCAACCCAAGGGGGGCATCCCGGAAACCAATGGGGACACTGGAACCAATGGGGCACTCCCTGGAACCCAATGGGGCACTCCCGGCTAAAGTGGGGGCACTACCTGGCTAACAATGGGGGCACAAACCTGGCAAAACAAGGGGGGCACCTACCTGGCTCAATGGGGGCACCTCCCTGGCTAAAAATGGGGGACACCGGCTACAAATTTGGCTTACCTGGCTACGAGGGGGCATTATTTGGGCTAAAAGGGGGCACTCCGGGCCCTGAAAGGGGGCATATTTTTTTTTTGGGGGGGGTTTTTACCCTGGTATGGGGGCATCTCCCCTGGCTTTCTTCCAAACCCTTTATGCAGTTTAGGGGGAGGGGGTGGGCTTTTTTAAAGGGCGGGGCTACCGACAAGATGGGCGTGTCCATGCAAAATTTTTCCCCGCGGGCTACGCGCGCTGCCCACTAAGATCCCCGTTTTTTCATTTTCAAAAGTTGGCAATTTTTGGGGGATGGGGGATGTAAAAGAAACATCCCCACCCATTGATGCAGAGTGTCTGCTGCTGGAAAGCGCCAGTGGAGGGGTTCACAAGGGAAGTATCCTCTGTCACTGGTGAGGTGCCAGGTAAGGCCATCATGGCAACAAAGTTTTCTATAGAGTTGCCAATGGGATGTGAAAACCATTAATCCCTGATTGGGGTGAAGTTTTATTGCAAAATTGCTTTGTTTATGGCCCCAATAGTGATATGTAAGCCTGACAGAGGGTCCCACAAGGCAAACACCTGTTAGGGGCTGTAAAGCTCAGGGAGCACTGGGAACCCCGAAAATTATCGGGGGTATGCATGAAAGGGAGGTACGACCATAAATGTGGTCTTCCCACTGGGGTAAGTAGAGTATGGAGGGACAAGCGAGTCCGCGCATTAAAAAAACCCCTCTGGAAAGAAGGCGGGGGTCATCACGGGTTTCCCTTGGTGTTAAAATACGTAATAACCCTCGTGACCACTGATACAGTTTAAGGGTGGCACAGGGTACATTGTGCCCGGGCGGTCCTACTGAGGGGAAAGTTCCCTTCATGAGAATTTCAGGGAGGTAGACCAGATTCCCTTGGTGGGAAAACCAAGTGACGAAGGGACCCGAATTAGTAAAGACACCCCAGTGGGCAAAATGCCAAGGTACCCCTGTTATGGGAAAGGCTATAAGGCAGGATAGTGTGGTGGTTGGGGAGTTACATAGTACTCCTGTGAATGTCGGGTGCAATGGAAGGTGGTGACGCCTGGCGTAGAGAGTCATACGTGGCCATCTTGAAAGTGGCGTAAAACGGGCTTGGGGCCCGATTAGAGGTGGGCTGGTATGAGCCCACACCGAGTTTTTTTTGAAATGTAGTCCCTTCCCCTGATGATGAAAAAGGGGAGTTTTGCCGTAAGCCCCGGGTGCAAGGAGGAAAAGATAGATGGGGAATGTATGGTTTCTCTGAGGTGTTGAGCAAAATTGGTTGTATGTCTTGGGTTAGGAAAAAGGTGGGGAAAAGGGGTTTCCCCGGGGAAAAGGGCGTGCTTTGCCAGAGAAACCAAGTGCAACAACGTGGGTGAGCTTCCCCCTTTAAGGCTTTTTTACCCCCGGGGGAAAATTTTTGAAGGGGAAAAAGACCCAGGCTTTATTCAGAGGGGGAGGGTATGTGAAGGGTACATGTATTGCCTGTTGCTGCCACTAGGTGGAGTATCCAGAGTGGTATTCAACTGCCACCCAAAGGTACCTGGCCTTTGGGGGGATAAGAGCCAATGTATGTTTTTTCACACCTAAGTGGGTTTGGGAACTATATAGGGTTTTTTGGGTTTTCAGCGTTCCCGGGTTGGCTCTTTTTGGGGGTGACAATGGTGGGTGGGCGTCTACTCCCCAGTTTCCCGGTCACTTTTGGAAAGGGGGCCGGAGTCCTATAAAAAGCGGGGCTTTAGGTGTACGGGGGCGTGGTTGCGCCCGGAGTGGAGCAGTGGCGGAGTGGAGAGGGTCTGGTCCCCGGAGGCTTGGAAAGAACCTGTCCCGGGGGTAAAATGTTGATGGGCTGGCAAAGGCCGAGGCCACAGTTAGGGGGTCTTACATTTTGTATAGTTAGGCAGATGGCGGGATTTTATTTTTTTTGTTTTGGTATATGTCTATTGTGCCTGAATAAAACGGTGAGGCCAGATTAAATAACCTGGGTTGGAGGCATGATCCGTTTTTCCAAAACGGCGATCCCAGAGAAATACCCCTGGACGGTCCAAAATGGCGTCCGGACTAAATGGGGGCGTTTAAAAATTTTATATTAATATATAATTATTTATTGGTTTTTAGCCTTGACAAAGTACAATCAAAAATGCGATGACCATCAGGATTAAAGGACGAAAAAGGGAATTGTCGACCTTAAAAGCAATTGGTTACATGGTTGAGGAAAAAACAGAACATGGGCCGTTTGGGCCCTTTGAGTCTTTCAAATATTATTTTCAAAGTCCGCCCGAAACCAATTTTCCAGTTTAAGTCAACAAACATAAATGAACACAACCACCAAAAAGACAAATATACACAACGATCAAAACAACAATTAGGAGTATGAATTTGGGGGGGGGGGGGGGGGGGGGGTGGGGGGAAGGGGAAATTTGAATTCCCCCTTTCCCAAAGGGTCATATTAGAAAACCAATTTTAAGTCAGGTTTTTAAAGGGCCTAATGCGCGGGGGGCCGAAAAAGGGTGTGTTGGCCAATTACGCTTCTCCCCCTAATCTAGGAAGTGCTGCAGAAAGAAACCATCACTAAATACTACGGTGAGGTGTCAGGAAGTTGAAGGCAAACCCAATGACGCTAGGGCCCCCCTCTAATACAAATTTTCTAAATCTAAAGGGAAAAACAAGTTTGTATCTTTAAAGGGGAAAATTTTTTCAGAGAAGGGCTTCCAGGTAGTAAAAATTTGCCTTGCGGGATATTTTGAGTTCGACTCGATTCTTTTAAGATTCAAATATAGTTTAACCTGCTTTAATACCTCGCCTATTCCCGGCATGGTGTCTTCTAGCCAATTAAGTAGGATGCAACGTTTTGCCGCCAGCAGCACTATGTGAAGCAGCGTATGGTAATTGGTCAGGCCCGTCAAATCATGGAAAAACATAAAGCAGGGGATAGTGGTATTTTGAGGTTCCATTTTTTGGTTTAAAAATTTTCCAAGGTTTTTTCCCGAATCTCTGGATTCCAAACAGGACCACATTTCCCGGATTAAATCTTCTTTGGCTGGTTTTAATTTGGGGCTGCTATTTTTGGGGGGGGGGGTTGGGGGGGAGGGGGTGCGGGGGAATGGAAAAAAAGATAGGCTTGATGAGAACCCGAATAGTATATACCCGGGATAACGAGTTTTTCAGCCCCAAAAAAAAGCTGAAAAACCTAATCGGGTTATACTCGAGCACTGTCGTCGCTGGCGCTGGGTGGCCCCTCGCCGGCGGGGGATTCTGTAATGCGACTCCTAGGGAGCGCATATAGCAGAAGGCCGAGCACAGTGGGAGCGACGGGCACTGCCGTGGTCCGCCACTTCGGGATTCTTCCCCATAGGGACCCTCCGGGGCGCTAGAGGGGGAAAAACCATTGCGGGGCAGAGAGGAGTGCTCCCTCGCCCCATGGACTTTGGACGTCCGCAAGCGAATGCGGCCGCCCCCAGCTTCCGCCAGGAGGTGTTCATCAGCTGCTGCGCGGCCTATGACACACCCGCTTGTGCAGAAGATGGAGGGCAGCGCGGGGGGCCCGGGCGCGAGGAGGCGGGCGGCGAGGAAACGTATCACCGCAGCACACCTTCCCTATCGTACAGTGAGGAGGAGTGTGAGTCCCCGCGGGCGCGGTTTTATTTTTGTGCGGTGACGTACAGAAACCCCCGGTCCTGATTGGCTTCATCCTGCACATTATAAAGGGTATGCCCTTTCTTCCTCCCCCGAGTTTTGCCCCTGTAGCGCCATGTGCTCGCCCAAAATTTTTTTTCAATCAAAAGCACATTCGTTCCCCGAATACCCCAAAGTTCGACTTCGTTCCGAAAACCCAAATTTTTTCCCCGAAATTTTAAACGAATTCCACTTCGTTTGAATCAATTCGCCCTTTTTAGTCGCAGGAATGCGGGCCAGGAATAGCCCTAGTTTTTGGTGATGCTGTTGGAGAGGGCTTTCCGTTTCAGGGGCAGCCTGGAAGGAACTGGAAATTCTGGGAATGTTTCCTCTTACAATGTGTGAGGAGACTATTTTAAAGGGGTGTGTATATGCCTGCATAATGAGACCTAGTCCCTGTGTAGAAAAAATGTGTGCTGAGATTGTGTGCCACGGATTTCACTTGCCTAAAAGGTTGTGATTCCCATAGCTTTTACTGCCGGGGTCACAAAGACTGCAGTAATGGAGGGAGTGAGTGCTGGACACCACAGAGGAGGGTGTGGCTTGAACCCTAGTGAGAGGCAGGTGAGGGGGGTTAAAAAATCCCCAATGGTAAAGGGGTGTCGGTTTGGGGCGCTGATAAACTTCCTTACAGGCAGGGGAGAAACATATTAACATATCTCAGAGGTATTTTTGCCCTGGGGTTTTGGGGGCGACGGCAGAGGATAGCATTTCAGCAAGGTGTCCTTGCCCTACGGAGGGTAAAAAGGTGATGAGTTTTCCTAATGTGAAAGGCCAGAGTGGGGTATGAGTGGGGAACTAAAAAAGATAAAAGGGGTGGTTATTATGAGGTCCCAGTTTAAACGTGCGGCAAATTGCCTCCAGCTCATTGTTGAATTTGTGTGGAGAAAAAAGGAGTACCCCAGGTAGAAGCTGGATTCCCCCCTTACAGAGGGTAAGGGATAATGAAAAATCTCCCGTTTTTGGGGGGGGGGCCCCGCTATTTGGGGTCCCCTCCCCCCTCCCGGGGGTTGGCACCTCCCCCGCCCCAGGCGGCGGGGGTCCTTTTAAAATTACCGGGCGCAAGAGTAGGTGGTGGCTACCTTGCGCCGCCGGACCCCTCCCCACGGCGGGTGAAGCGGCCGCAGCGGGCCCCCTCACCCGCCCCCGGTCTACTGTGCGGGAGTGGGGGCTCCAGATGGGGGCATACCTGGCCAAATGGGGGCTACCCCGCTCACGATGGGGGCATACCGGTAACAGATGGGGGCACTACCCGGCTAACAGATGGGGGGGAAAATACCTGGCTAACAGATGGGGGGACTACCCCGGAAACAAAGGGGGTACCGGCAACAGAGGGGACATTACCTGGGAAACAATGGGGGCACTACCTGGCAAACAATGGGGGCACACTGGTAACAATGGGGGGGATACCTGGCAACCAATGGGGACTCCTGGCAACCAATGGGGTACTACCTCACCAATGGGGGGATCCCGGAAAACCCAAAGGGGGGACTACCTGGCTAACAGTGGGGGATACTGGCTAACAATGGGGGCAACCTCTAACAATGGGGGCACCCACCTGGCTAAAAAATGGGGGAAATCCTGGTAAAATGGGGGCATCTACCTGGTCAAAATTTGGCTCTACCGGCTACGGGGGGGCATCTACTTGGGTAAAGGGGGCATCTACCGGGGCCTGTAAGGGGCATACCTGGTTATGGGGGGTTACTACCTGGCTATGAGGGCATCTACCTGGCTTTCTTCCAAAGCCCTTTTTTGCGTTTGTGGGGGTGGGTGTGGGTTTTTTTAAGGGGGGGTGGCTACCGACAAGATGGGGGTGCCA
>JAODAL010081263.1:0-11965 GCA_025379985.1 Phyllomedusa bahiana | reverse complement strand
ACTTGTTTGTGCCACTGTCTGCCCTCATGCGCTGCTGTGGCTGCCCCGGCCCCTACACACTGTGTCATTGTGCCACTGTCTGCCCTTTCATGCTGCTGCTGTGGCTCCCGCCGTGACCTACACACTGTGTCATTGTGCCATTTGTCTAAACCTCATTCTGCTGCTGTGGCTGCTCCGCAACCAGACACTGTGTCATTGTCCCATTCTGTGCCCTTTTCCTGTGTTTGCCACCTCGGGAATGTCTGTGTGCCTCTGTCTGACCTCATGCTGCTGTGGCTCCCGCCGTCCCCTCCACACTCTTTTCATGATTGTTGCCACCTGAGCCTCAGCTTTTTTTTTTCAGCTGTCGCTCGCATGACTTTATCAGGCTACATCCCCCCTTCAGTTTTTTGGTCAGTTTTGCCTCTTAAGTCCCCAGGGAATTTTATAGTGAAGCGATTCTAGGAGGGCGGCAGTTCATGTGCGTGTCTACTAAAACACAAAATTGTATGAAGACCAAACCAAGCTCCCTCTGCATATTTAAGCATGGCACAACGTTCTACACCCACCCTGCAGGCTTTTGTGCAGCCTGGAAATAGCTGTTTTTTAACGTGGATTCGTGCCGAAAGTAATTCGGAACGAAGTTTTTTTGCGAGAAATTGCAAATGAACGAAACGATTTTGGAATTCGCCCATTTCTTAATGATAAATACACACCCCCGTATTTGACTCCAAATTTAACCCAGTAACAAGCTTGAGTAACTCTTTGGATATAAATTGCGCTCCCCAATGGCCAGGAAAAATTTACTTGTGTGTGCCGTTTAAAAAACCCCTGTGTATTTTACTGAATATAAAAGCACAAACAGGCTAATTTAAATTAACCTTCGGATATGATTATGCTACATTCAAAATTTCTTCTTTGGCGTTGAAAACACCGTTTCTTTTAGGGGACCACAACAGCAGACAAAAACAACTTAATGAACCCTTGGATGTAAATTGCGCAAAAAAATGTGCTGCCAAAAATCACCAGCTTTGTAACGTGTTAAAAAGAGTGTATTTTATGGAGCACAACAGCGGGGAAAACGCTTAATTTAACCTTCGGATATGAATTATGTACAGGCAAATTTTTCTTTTTGGCGTTGAAAAACACTGTTTCTTTTAGTGACCAAAAACAGCAAAAAAAACGCTTACTTAACCCCTGGTTTTAAATGGCGCAATACATTTGAGCCCCCAAAATTTAAGTGGTTTTTGTATTTTAAATACGCTGTTTCTTTAACTGAAAACAACAGCAAACAGGTTTTAGAAAAACCCTTGGATATTAATGTGCTCAAGAATTAGCAGATAGCATTAAAATGTATATCCCAGCTGAATTGGACGCCACGGGACTTCAGTTTCCAATACCCACAAAATCAGAATTAGAACGTAAGAGAAGCAGTCTCTGAGACAAGCTGTGACACCCCCCCAAATATCGCTGTACAAAAGTTAGTTCTTTAGTGTGAGATCTCAGCAGCAGCAGCTTCACAGCACAGAGAGGAGCAGGTGTAACTGCCAGCGTCGCTCCCGGGGCTTTTTTAGTGCGTTTGACGTCACAGAACCGTCGGTCTCTGATTGGCTTCATCTTGCACATGTCATTTAGGTTACTCCTTTCTTCCTCCCCGACTTCTTTGCCCCATGTAAACGCCATGTGCTTGCCCGCCAATTTATCAATTTAAAACACGCTCCGTTCCCGTAATCACCCCAAAACTTCGACTTCGTTCAGAATCGAAGTTTTCCTGAAACTCTAAACGAATTCCACTTCGTTAGAATCGATTCGCCCATCTCTAATTATGATGTAAATGTACATCAAACGTCGGTAACAGATTAAGCTTAGGGAGGCATGTATGAAAGGGTTTTTCATCCTTTTCTTGAGTAAAATTTAATCATGCTGTTATGTGTAATGCGCCAAACAAATACTCAACACATTTTAATGCGCTAACATGAGGGTCTTTCTGGGGGCATGTCACACCACACTTGTAATATTAGACACATATAAGAATGTGGTTCGACAAAACTAGGCGCATTGCTGCTCGAATAGGCAGACCTAATTCAATGTGGTCTGCCTGAGCCTGAGGAGTCGACGTAGAGCTAGATTTGGTGATAGGGCAAAAAATGTACCTTATTTCTCAACTTACACCAGTACAATAATAAAAAAAAAAATTCTGTTAATTATCAAACTATATAAAATTAAATTATGTAAATGTAATTAAAATGTTATCATATAAAATTTATATAAAAATGTAAAATATCCCAAAAATATAAAAATATTTCCTATAAAATGTATTTAAAATTAAAAGAATCTAAAACTAATTTTACATTAAATAACCAACTGATGATATTGTTCAAAACTTTTAATTTTTACTACATTAAATTTAAAATTTATTTTTTCTGCTCCTTTATTTTGCATAAAGCAAGAGCCAGCACACCACAGGCCTGTGGTTCACTAAGCAAGATCAGTACCATAGTTTTTGTTCACTCACATGCTATTCTATTGACTTTTCTTTAATGTTCTGTAATGCGCCAAACACCCAGGTGAGGTGCAATGAACTTTAGATCTCACTCATAATCACACCAAAACCACTTTCATACATTCCGGCGCATTATACACTGAAAACAGGATGCAATAACTCACTTTGAAGCGCCTTCTTTCATTCATGTATCCCTTAGTTTCTATTTAATAGTTTGGAAATAAAAGCAATCCTTTAGGTTACTTTAACATGGAAGTTTTTTGGTTAGTATTTTGCTTGTAAGCTAAATCTAGGAATAGAAATATCAGAGAAAAAATTATAATGAAAAGAATTTTATCTCTAATATGTTTTGGGTTCACCCCTAATTTTGACTGAAAAATTACAAAGCAAAATACTGACCAAAGTAGTACAGTAGAAAAGTGGCCTTTGGGTCTGTCTTAGACACCCAGTCAATTTCTTTAATGTTGCAAAATAGTTATTTTTTTGTTCCAGAATATAAGAGGTTAAATAGTTGTTCTATGGTCCATGCAATTGTCTTAGTGCTCAGCACATTGATTTAAGGATGTGATAAATACCTTAACCTTTATACTTGATATACATTACTTATTAATGAGTGCATTTGTTTTCTTCTGGAACCACTGCAAATGGCACAGAAATCTATCCAAAGTTTAATTTGAAAATTGCAAGACTGGTGGAAAAACTTTTGGGGCTCATAAATATTATGGGGCAAAGGTATAAAGGTAGTAGATATCAATATTTCTAGTGATATAATAATGTGTTATTCATGGTTTTACTTAAAACTGCAGGAAACTCAACAGGATCACACTTAATTAATGATTTAATATGATACATGAGAAGCATAAGGCTATGTTTATATCGCACAGGTTTTCGGTCAGATTTTCGGTGGTTTTTAGTTTTTAGAAACCTCTGAGAACTTTTCACATTGACTTCAATACAAAAAACGACCTATAGTCTACACAGGTCTTTTTCTGGTCAATTTTCAAAGCTGGAAGTTTTAGGAACATGTTATAAAATCTGCTGGAGTCTGCTGGAGTCTGGCAGAAAATTTACTATTGAAGTCTATGGCTGTGTCTACCCGGCCGCACTCCTGGTCTGTCTGGCTCTGTCTCTCGGCGCGTGGCTCCGCCCCTAGGGGCGCGCCCGCGCCGGCAGTTTGAATTTAAAGGGGCAGTGCGGCGGTAATTGGTCGTTGCCGGGCACTGCTCCTATTTAAGTCCGGCCTCTTCCTGGTGGCCCTCGCCGGATCCTTAGTGTGTATTCCTCTGAAAGCGTTCCTAAAAGCCTAGTCTTGTCTACCCGTGTACCGTACCCGTTGCTTACGTTTACCGACCACGAATCTTGCCGCCAGCCCTGGCCTTCTGCCTGTCCTCGTTTACGAATCCTGCCGCCAGCCCTGACCTTCTGCCTGTCCCCGACTACGAGCCTGCCTGAAGAATCTGTACCACGCCTACCCTTGGCCGCCACCGCAGGCAAGCCCCGCCGTGGAAACGACCTGGTAGACTCCTGCCGCAGTAAGTCCATCCCGCTTTGCGGTGGGCTCTGGTGAATACCGGGACCTACTTAGATTCCGTTCCCTGGCGTGGGCTTCCACCATCGCCTGCGGTGGTCCAGCGGATCCACTACCCGTCCGTTACAGTAGGATCCGGCCATGGATCCCGCCGAGGTGTCTCTGCCAAGTGTCGCCAGTATCACTACCGTTGTGGTCAAGCAGTCCAAACAGATCGCGCAACAAGTGCAACAGCTCGAGCAGCTCTCTTCTCTGATGCAGCAGTTCATCACCACTCAGCAGCAGCAGTCAGCTGCGGTGGTTCCTCCCATGGCAGTCGCTCCAGTCGGTCTCAAGCTCCGGTTATCCATGCCGACTAAATTCGATGGGGACTCCAAGGCCTGCAGGGGCTTCATCACCCAGTGCTCTCTGCATGTGGAACTCATGGCAGGTCAGTTTCCGTTGGAAAGATCCAAGGTGGCCTTCGTGGTCAGTCTCCTCTCCGGTAAAGCCCTGGCCTGGGCAACTCCTCTTTGGGACTGAGGTGACCCGGTCACGGCTAATCTGGTGACATTTTTACAAGAGTTCTGGAGTGTCTTTGAAGAACCTGCTCGTGCTTTGTCTGCCGAGACCTCCCTGTTGAACCTGCAGCAAGGGAACTCCGTGGGGGACTACGCCGTGCAATTCCGCACACTAGCATCGGAGTTAGCCTGGAACGATGCAGCATTATGCGCCACGTTCAAGAAAGGCCTCGCCAGCCAGATTAAGGATGCTCTCGCTGCCCGGGAACTTCCGTCTTCTTTAAGCGAGCTAATCCACCTAGCAAACCGGATTGACATCCGGCCTGCAGAGAGACGTTTGGGGCTTCGCCAAGAGCAAGAACCAGTCCGTACACGCCGTCTACCTCGTCTTGCACCGGTGCTTATTCGGCCTCCACTGCCTCCTTCCTGCCAGCCGTGGAAGAGGCCATGCAAGTGGATAGAGCCCACCTGTCTCCGCAAGAACTTAATCGACAGCGTAAGGAAAACCTTTGTCCGATTGACCTGCTGCCCGGTACCAGCCCTCCTCGGGGCAGAGTCTACCCCTTATCCGTTACTGAGACACAAGCCATGACGGAGTACATTCGTGAGAATCTCCAGAAGGGGTTTATACGGAAGTCCTCTTCTCCCGCGGGGGCGGGATTCTTCTTCGTAGAAAAGAAGGACGGTACCTTGCGACCCTGCATCGATTACCGGGGCCTGAACGAGATCACGGTGAAGAATTGGTACCCACTGCCGTTGATCACGGAGCTATTTGATTGGCTGCGGGGTGCGAGGATTTTTTCCAAGCTGGATCTAAGAGGGGCCTACAATTTGGTCCAAATCCGCAAGGGCGATGAATGGAAGACGGCCTTCAACACCAGGGACGGACACTTTGAGTACCTGGTGATGCCATTCGGACTGTGTAATGCGCCTGCCGTCTTCCAGGAGCTCGTGAATGACATCTTCAGGGATCTCCTCTACACCTGCGTAGTGGTCTATCTGGACGATATATTGGTGTACTCTCCTGACCTCGAGACCCACCATAGCCATGTCCGTCAGGTGTTGAAGCGGCTCCGAGAGAATCACCTGTATGCCAAGCTGGAGAAGTGCCTCTTCCACCAAACCAGCCTTCCGTTTTTGGGGTACATCATTTCTGATCAAGGCCTACAGATGGATCCAGCAAAACTGTCAGCCGTGTTGCAGTGGCCACGCCCAGTCGGGTTGCGGGCCATACAGCGCTTCCTGGGATTCTGTAACTATTATCGCCAATTTATTCCCCACTTTTCTATGCTTGTGGCTACGATAGTGGCTCTCACTAAGAAACACGCTAACCCACGCAGCTGGCCCCCCGAAACTGAGGAGGCATTCGCAAAGCTCAAGTCTGCCTTTACCACAGCATCTGTCCTCTCGCGGCCGGACCCCGCGAAGCCCTTCACGTTGGAGGTGGATGCCTCGTCTGTGGGGGTCGGAGCAGTTCTTACACAAAAAGGGCCCACGGGCAAGACAGTAATGTGTGGCTTCTTTTCCAAGACGTTCTCCTCGGTCGAGAGGAACTACACGATTGGCGACCGTGAGCTGTTGGCCATCAAGCTAGCTTTGGAGGAGTGGCGTTATCTACTGGAGGGGGCTCGCCATCCCATCTGCATCTATTCGGACCACAAAAACCTCCAATACCTCCAGACGGCTCAACGACTTAATCCACGCCAGGCTAGGTGGTCGCTCTTCTTCTCCCGGTTCGACTTCCAGAACCACTTCTGGCCCGCAAAGAAGAATATAAAAGCTGACGCCCTCTCCCGGGCCTCCGACGTGGTGGGGGGAGGAGACTACTCCAGATCATATAATTCCCCCAGAACATCTTATCTCGGCTGCTCCAGTTGACCTTCAGAAGGTTTCTCCAGGGAGGACCTACGTACGCCCTGCTCTCCGCAGACGCATCTTGAAATGGGGACATTGCTCCTTGGTGGCCGGTCATCCCGGCGCCCGAAAAATGTTTCTTTTGATATCCCGGTTCTACTGGTGGCCAGAGCTCGTCAAGGATGTCAAGGATTTCGTTCAGTCCTGTAACTCCTGTGCCCGCAACAAGACGCCTCGCCACAAGCCGGTAGGCCTACTACACCCACTACCCATCCCAACGCAACCATGGACCAACATTGCCATGGACTTTATAACCGATCTCCCTTCTTCGGCCGGCAACACCATCATTTGGGTGATCACAGATCGGTTCTCCAAAATGGCGCATTTTGTCGCTCTGCCTGGCCTGCCGTCGGCCACCCGCCTGGTGGAGCTATTCTTCCATCATATGTTCCGTCTGCATGGGCTCCCTCAGCAAATCGTCTCGGATCGGGGAGTCCAGTTTGTTTCCAGGATCTGGTGTGCCCTGTGTTCCCAACTCCAGGTGAAGCTCGACTTCTCGTCTGCTTACCACCCTCAGACGAATGGCCAGGTGGAGAGGGTGAACCAGGTCTCGGGATCTTATCTACGCCACTTCGTCTCTGCATGCCAAGACGATTGGTCCAACTTGTTGCCATGGGCGGAGTTCTCGTATAACTCCCTAGACTCAGAATCCGCGGGGGCCTCGCCCTTCTACATTGTATACGGTCTGCATCGCAATCCACCTCTCCCTCTGGCATCTCCTTCTGAGGTTCCAGCGGTGGACGCACTGGTTCAGGACATCAAGACCATCTGGTCCTAGACCCGCCAGTCTCTGCTTCGTGCTTCCGAGCGCACGAAGACCCAAGCCGACAAAGGAAGAAGTCCTCCTCCTGTCTTCTCCCCAGGTGACAAGGTGTGGCTGTCGGCCAGATATGTCCGTCTTAAGAGGCCCTCCTACAAATTGGGACCCCGCTTCCTGGGACCCTTCGAGGTTATCAGTCGCATTAATCTGGTTTCTTACAAACTCTGGCTCCCTCCTACCATGAGAATCCCTAACTCTTTCCACGTCTCATTACTAAAACCCCTGGTCCTTAACCGTTTCTCGCAGAAGTCTGTCCCTCCTCCATTTATAGCTGGTGCGCCCAATGTCTTTGAGGTCAAGGAGATTCTGGGCACGAAGAGAACTAGGGGAAAGCGATACAGAAAAAAATAAATATATATATATATATATATATATATATATATATATATATATATATAATTATTTTTTTTTTTTTCTGAAGCATTTGTTCCTCAGGGGTTGATACACAGTGAAGTCACTAACCCGTTGACTAAAGATTCCGAGAAAAAGCCATTAAATTGTGACAGTTAATTCAATAGCGGAAGATAATTGAAACATTGTGGACTGAGGCTTTCTTCACTTACTCATAATGGCCCATTCATATACGGTATATTGACAGCATAAATCATCTAAACAGCAAAACAATGCATAAAAGAAATGGACATTGTATTCCATTGCCAGTATTAAGAAGTTGACCTGCAAAAAAATTCATATATATATATATCTACTTGAATTGCATTTTTGTAAACTCTGCAAGCTTTAGAGCCTCAGGCAAACTTAATTAAAGTCAAATAAGAAATCAAAAGTAGGGAGATGTACCCCACCATATTCCATTTCCTTCGTGACAGAAAATTATATGACCAGAACAATCATGTTTAGGATAATGTGTTGCAAACTCATTTTGTTTTATAAAATGAAATTCTCCAGGATTGGAATGACTCAGGGCACTATTTACAATTTAGTAGAATTGTGTTGCCACAGTAACTGATGACTCTGATTGGCCATTTAGTACGAGAATTGTTTTAAACTTTCCTCTGCTGAAAGTTCCCAGGAGCATGGCGGCTGAATAGGTTCTTATTGAATGTTTAATTTAAATAACACCTTTCCCAGCAGAACACTTTGAGCACAGCTATGAGTTTACAGTGACAAGGATTAGCAGACATTGCTAATGACGGAGCTAAAACAAAGTTTTTCACAGATTGATTCAAAGTTTGTCTCTCAAGAGAATTTTTTCTCATTAAAAGTATTTTCTAGCGTACAAGTACTGGACCTTATATACAAAAACTAGAAACAGAGTTATTGTTTACAGTTAAGTGTTAGCAACCAACTGTATTACAACTCCCATTTAGCTCATTTAAATGGTAAATGGTCTATGCATGCTGTGTATAGTATCGCACTTTGAAAGATATTGACATTTCCAGTGTATACTTTGCAAATATTAGGCTCTATTCACAGTTGAGATGGAGTCCATTTTTCACAGCTCTGGTGTTTTTGATGTCAAGGATAACATAGTCTTTAGTGCTAATTTTGCTGCCATAAATCATGGAAACATCACAGACTGTTACAAGGCAAGATCTGCTAGGACTGATTGGAATAAATTGGTTATAAAGAGATTTACCATACCTGTCATGGCTGCTTTTAAAAATAGCAACCACCAGAAGTATATGAGATGTAGCTCTTTGGTTTTTTAAAAATGTCTCTGAGCTGTTCAGTTTTGCCTTTGTGATTGCTAGGGCATCCTCTTCTGGAAATTGTCAACGGTCTTAAATGTTTTCCACTTGTAAAAGATCGTTCTCATTGTAGAATAATGGACTTTGTTAAATAATTTGTAAATATCCTTTTAACTTTTCCCAAATTGATGGACATCAATTGCTTCTCCAATTGATGACATTGTTGATGTCTTTCCTCTCTAGCATTGTGTTAACACACACTTCAATGCAAAATGCCCAAATTTTTTATGAAGGTGGTCACACATGCTGGCATTTGACTATCAGCATTTGGCTGCTATTTTATTTTTAATTCCTAAGGAAGGGTGTGCTTTATATCAGATTGCTTCTACATTTTAGCCTAGTTTTGTTAAATAAATGGCATGGTATAATTTGTTCTGTTTTTAGTTCATCTGAGGTGTAGTTATATAATTTTAAGACCATCTAATTGTAAGACCTAATACATAGATAATAAAATTAAAAGAGGGAGTACTTTTATTTTTTTATGATTGATAAAGAGGTTGTCTCACTACATTGATTTGTCCAGTTTTCTTGGTTTCACTTTGAATTCAGGGGCGTTTTTACTGGCTTCCACTAGCCTGCAGTGGAAGCCAGGTCTGTAGCTATAGCAATCAGTGCTGGCAGCCTATCAGAATAGATCAACCAGGTCTGTAGCTATAGCTCAAATACAAAGACGGTTGGACCAGCGATAAAAGCTTGAGCAGAAATAAATGTAGTAAAATCATCAATTTATTGGCGCCCATAGGCCAGAAAATAAAAGTCCTCATGAGACAGGGTTGAACAAAAATCAGCACTGCTGATGCTTAAAACAGAAATCCACCGACGCGTTTCGGGCAAATCATGCCCTTCCCAAAGGGCATAACTGAACAGGGAAACAGTCACGATTAATATACCAAACTCAGATAAATTGTAAATAGATTAAAATCATTTACTCACCTGTAGGGAGTTGTCATCAACGTCTAAAAAACGTAAGCGAACACACAACACCATTCTGGGAGTCCGGTCAGCTGACCGGACATTACCTCATAGATAGAATGCGAGTATGCGCAGTACAAAATTTCTGTCAACCTGGCAAGGGCAAAAAGCAGACATGCACAGAGGAACAACTGTTACCAGTTTTTTGATGACGCACAATTTTTTTTCTTTTGATGGAGACATGTGTTTACAGCTAACAGGAGTGTCAATTGGGGCGAAATATTCGCCCTCATTGGCAAATCTCGTTAGGTCGTGGTGGGGATATATTTTTATTTTTTCATCAAATAACCTATTTTTTTTTGGTCACTTGGTGTGGTACGGCAGATACAACGATGACCCCCCTAATTATTTGGGGGGGGGGGGGGAGAGATGTATCTGCCGTGCCCAAACCTTTTTGGAATATTAAATCACAATTTTTTTTAATTTAAAATTCATGTTTTCTGTGGCTGAGTCCGAGATCTTTTTCCTTGATCTTGAATTACGGGAAAAAGTACAAGGGAAAATTTAAAAAATTGCCCCATATCGAAAGGGCCTCTTTCAGGTAACAAAAATTTTCATAAAAAATTTTTCATCCACGTCATACGCCCCAAAGAAATTTCCGGCTGGCGAAAAACGGGGCCAAAGGGAATTGCATGACTCATTGTCTTTTTTGGGTTTGAGGAACGGGAAAAAATTTTAAAAAAAAGGACTTAAAATTGGGGGGTTACCCAACTGGACATTGGATGGGAAGGCCATCAAAAATCGAAATAAAAAAAACCCCTGTGTTTAAATTGTCAGAAAATACCCGTAAAAAAACAAAAACGTAAGGAAATGGAAAACAACCCCTTCAGCCCCCTTTTTGACCCAAAAATACAGCCAACAATAAAACAAATATGTAATTAATACGGCTCATTGCCGTTTTTTAAAAAAAAGATAGATCCTTAATAAGATCTTAGGAAAAGGTTTTAATATATTTTCAAAAAGCCCAAAAACTTTAGGAACAAACTTTTTCCCTTTAAACCAAACCAAAAAAAATTTAAATTACACTTTTTGACAAAAGGGTTTTCTTTTAAAATGCGGCTGGGACCGTTGTAAAATGTGCAAAATGCAAATTTCCCTGCCCGGTTTTCCCAAAGAACCCGGGATATGGTAAAAATTACATATCAAACAATTTTTTTAATTGTAATCCCCACCGCGTGGGTTTATGCAAAAAATGCCCCTTGTGCAACATACTAAATATGGGTTTCCCTTCAATCAGAAAAAAAAAAAAGTAAGGATCTTGAAAACCGAATAAAGGGTTACCAAAAACGTCTTTAGTATAAATCTAATGTTTGGCAAAAAAAGTTATTTTTGAAAAACAAAACTGGTATTTTGGGTTTTTACTGCGGTTTTTGGGAAAATTAAAAGGGGTTTTTTGGGGCCCTTAAAGGGGGGCCAATGAAAGGGAAAAAAAACTTCGGGAAGAGGGGCAAATGGGGGATTTTTCTCTGAAACTGCTTTTCAAAATTTGGTTTTAAATTATAAAAGGGAAACCTTGGGGTTATTAAAGAGAAACGTGTTTTTTTTTTCTTTTTTTCTAATCTTTATTATTAACCACTCTGACCGGGATGGTACAAGGGGTTTAAATTTTCCCAACATTTTTTTTTTTTTCCCTTTTCCCTTTCCCTTTTCTTCTGTTTAATCTCCTTCTTTTTTGATCTATTGTAGTTTAGTGGAAAACCTTGTTTTTCACCTGTCTAGAGATTTTTAAATAAAAGAAATTTTTTCTAAGTCCGCTTTTGTTCCTCGCGCATGTCTGCTTTTTTGCCCTTGCAGGTTGACGGAAATTTTGTATGCGCATCCCAGCATTCTGTCAATAGGAAAGGGGGGGGGGGGGGTCGGGCCTGGGGGGACCCCCAGAATGGTTTTTTTTTTGGGTGTTCGCTTAGGGGTTCTTAGACTTTGTAAAAAACCCCAATAAATTGATTTAAAATTTTTTTTTAATCTATTTACAATTTATTTTAGAAAAGGGTTATTTAATCTTTGACTTTTTGCCTGTTCATTTAGGGCCAAAGAGAAAGG
>JAODAL010081262.1:0-11965 GCA_025379985.1 Phyllomedusa bahiana | reverse complement strand
ATACTCCCGAAATTTGGGTTTCAAATAATGAAAATTAGATTTCCAATTGTTTCCCAAGGTAAAATACGCCCGTCGTTCACACGAGGCTATTTTCGCGACATATTTGGCGGGCGTAAATACGTCCGGGAAATTTGGTTGAAATTAAAGTCCCCTGTCACTTTTGAGGTTTATTTCACAACATAAACCCCAAAAGAAAAGGAATGGGAAAACTGAAAATTTACAACGCAAAATACGCTCCACCCCTTTGTGACCCGTTTTTGAAACAAATTTTTTGGACGTATTTGCGGACGTAAATACGCCCGTAAATACGCACCGAAATAAGCCGTGTGAACATAGCCTAAAATGCGCAAAAATTTGCTCCAGGGGTTAAATTTAAATTGCCCAGGTAATCCTTTTCCCAAGTCCCCGGTTAAATATGTAAAAAAATGAGGCCCCCAGATGCCTCACCTTTTTTTAAATTCTACGGGCTGCAATTCCCTAGCATTGACAAAACCGGGCCCTGCCCCTTTTTGGTTTCCTCTGAAAACTACATGGGCATCTGATCGCAGAATGGATGCCGCAAATAAAGAAAATCTAACCCGGTCCCATTTTAGAAAAAATATGTCCCCATGGGGGGCCTTGTAATCTAAATTTTTTTTCTTCCGCAGCAAATTCTTAATCTGGACAGCTCTTCTATCAAATAAAAACCTTTCCTTTTAGGAACATCCTAACATTATAGGATTCTTTAGACCCTTTCTTTCATCTTTGACAAAAACAAATTCCCCTCTGGACAAATGATTTTAAAATATCTAGTGGGTGGGAAATCCCCTTAAAAGGGGTTTTACCACAAAGTAAAAATTGATGTGGAAAAGCTTGCATAAAAAACCCAAAAAAAATTTTTAAAAAATTTATTTTAAAAAAAATTTTTTATTTAGCGGTTTTTCCCTTTGGGAAATTAAAGTTTACAGTTCAATTTTGCAAAGGGGAAAACGACCAGTGACGAGCTCCTCAGTCCCGGCCCCAAAATGCTCAGGACATTTTGCTACAGCTCCAAGTGCGTCATTCCCCTCGTCCCTGTACTCCTTAAAAAATTCGTCAAACAGCACAAATAAATAAAAAAAAACCCCAACGGGTATTTGCATTTGAGGAAAAAAAATTCCACCCCCCCCTTTTTAGCCGCAGGAAATTTAAACCTTGGATCCTTAGGGGCCCTGTTCACACGGGGTTATTTTGGGGGGCCCGGTTTCGTTCCCCTATTTCGCGCCGTACTGCGCGAAATAAAGGCGAAACCATCCCCGTCAAAAACGGGAATACACAGTTCTCATAGAGAAAAAATGGATTTTAGTCTCCCCCTCCGCTCACCGTAATTTTTGCGAGCGGGGAAAAGTGAAAATGTCAATTATCCCGCGGGGAAACCCGCCGCGGATAAAAGAATGTCTATGGGCCCGCGAGGTGCCCCGCCCCCGCTGTACGGCAAAAGTGTAATTTTTGGGGGGGGAAAACCGTCCACAGCAACTACGCAATGGATAAGCCCTGTGAACATGGCCCTTTGAGTTGTTTTACAGGTGTATTGCGGCACAAAAGTATTCCCCCACGAACAATTGACGTGTCCTTCTCCCCCCCGCGTTGGGCAATACGATCGAAATTTTACACGTGGGGGGACAACACCAATGCATAGCTCTCTGAGAGCATGGATACCGAAAATTGCGGGCAAATTTCCCGCATAAAACCCGCCAAATCCCGGGGGAAAATTACGCAAAAAAATGCGCGCCAAAATAAGCCGTGGAACATCCCCTTAGCTAAAGGCAAAGGGGCAAACCCCAAATTAAATAAAAGTCGATCTTACTTAAAAATTCCCCAAAGGGGCCTTTTCAACAAAGTGTGTTAATTATGGCCTTCATTTTTCCCCAAAACCCTCTAGTAGTTTTCATATACACAGGGAAAATATCGAAAAACTTTTTCCCTTAATTTTTTTTCCTCAAAACCTTATTAAATAGTGTATTTATCCATAGTTACATATTTTTCATTCTTTAAAAATTTTTCTTCTTGTACAAAACATATTATAAAAACCTGTGGCAGGAATAGTGTCCAAAGGTGTTTTTGTTTTTTTTCAGTCCATTTTCTTTCCAATGCCCTTTTTGCAGTTCATGCTCATGCAGTCCGGTGCAGACACACAGCTGAAACACAATATTTTGGGGTACGTCGCCTATGCTTGCTTTTATGGAATATGAAATGACCCAAAAACTGCAATTTTGGCGTTTTGGATTTTTTTTTTCCTTCTACAGTGTTCAGCGTACGGGATAAATGATGTTATTTTTTAATAGATTGGACTTTTTCAGATGCTGTGATACCAAATATGTATACATTTTTTATTTTATATATTTTTTTTTATTTGTGAAAGGGAGGTGATTTGAACTTTTAATACTCAAATTTTTTACACTTCAAAACGTTTTTATTTTTTTTTTTACTTTAACGTTGAGTCCCTTTAGGGCGTGTCACCACTAGGGGGCACAAACATGGCGGTTTCTCCGCTTCTTGCCTGGGGCCGGAAGTGGGGAATTTGAAAACATGGCAACAATGGAAGCCTGCACAAGGTTTCCAGCCGCCATGTTAAGCTACTGGGAGCCCGGGATCTCGCCGCAGGCGCCCCGATCGCAGTGGGGAACTGAGCGCGGAACAGTTTCTCATTGATTTAGACGCGCTGTAAAGATTGCTGTAACCGCCGGGTGTTAGCTGCGATTAGCCGCTGACACCCGGCGGCTGTGGATCGCACTGCAATCCCACTACAAAGCCCCTTACCGGCACTATCACGTACGCCTACATCATCTGTTGGTAAGGGGATAAGCTATTTAGAATTGGCCTATCAGCGCCAACATTCATACATGTCGCCCTATGTCTCAATGTTTTGGGGTATCTCACCCAGCATCTTCCTTTTTCATATCGAGGTAGAGTAGAACTTAACTTGACACCTGGAACTCTTTTTTTTTTTAGTCTAAGCATCTATTATTTAATCTCAAAGAGCGGAGGATGCAGCAAAGCCATAGCTAGTGTATAATATGCATAATATGAATATTGCTTCTTAAGCTTTGGTCCATGAGCTACAGTATCTACTGGACTACCACATTGCCAAGTGTTAATCATATATGAATATTGAGTACCCCTTATATATGTCAGGTGTCCAGCTTAATGGGTCCTGGGCATGGCTGCCTTTCTTGTAGTGCCTTTTTTTTTCTCGCTGTTGAAGCTTAATGAAAATATGGTGTTTATGGTAAATGTCTGCTTCATTATTCTGTCTGATAATCCTAGAAAATATTGAATTTCTAATCACCCACATAAGTGTGTTTACTTGACTATAAACACATGGATATGCCAACCGGCCATCTGTGCACCAATTAGAACCTTTTCCACGTTTTGTACAATGGCGATTTTTCCCTCTGCTCTTACCATTTACAAAAGATTGGTTATTGCAGGAAATGAAACCTGCAGATGTGTTTTTCCCTGTACTAATAATTTTGGGTGCTTGAGTGTGTTTTAATTCTTTAAGTGCCTTTTCAGTTGTGTACATTCTAAAGAAAGTTTATTCCAGCAGCATGTTTGTTTGGACTGGAGAGAACATTTTAAGATTAATTTGTGTTTTGTCTATGGAACCATATATGTTCATCCTGCTTTGAACCCACATTATATCTCAACAGCCTCTCATTCATTACAGAGCCACACGGGTATTTTTTCCCCTTTGGGGATTCATCATATATCCAAGAGAGAGAATTGTGCTAAGTTCGAACACATTTTGCATTAAGCAGTTATGCTTCTAGACTTACATGGAGGTAGACAGAGTGCCTAGAATTACATAATCAAAAACCTCTTTACTGCTCTTCAGGGTACCTCCATGCAATTTTGGAGTGTGCATGGACCGATGTCTGGTCCTCATTCTTTTCCCTCATTCCTTCCTTCTACAACAGCTTTTCACTGGAAAGATACAGTATGTTGTAGACAAGATGAGCCCTACATTATCTTTGAATGTCCCTTTCACCTGGCTTTAGCCTCTTAAGCCAAACGCCTGAAAAGTAGTTAATGACCAGAAATTTTTTTAGATTTTTTAGATTTTGCCTCCTTGCGTTTCAACAGTTGTAACTTTTTTTTATTTTTTCAATGACGCTGTTGGATTAGGCCTCTTTTTATTCGAAACAAGTTGTACTTTATGGGGGAATAGTTTAAGTTCACTTTATAAATAATTGCAGTATTTTTTTTTAATTTTTTTTTAAAAACACATTTCACACTTAATAACTTTTTAGTTTAAATTTACCGGTTATTAGGGTTTTGGGGATACCTAAATTTTTTTTTTGTGGTGTTTTAATTTTTTAGGGCCCCAATTTTTGGTTTTTTTTTTTTATTTAAATATTTTTTTTTTTTAAAATTTATTTTTTTTTTTTCTTTTTTTTTTTCTTCTATTTTTTTATAATTTTTTTTTTTTTTTTTAAAACTTATTTAAAATTTTTTTAGCAATTTCCAATTTTTTGCAAATTTTTCCCCTTCCAATTTTTTGGGGTTTCATTTTTGGGCCCACAGGGGGAAATTTAAAATTTCTGGGGGGAAAACCCCCCCAAAAGGGGGGGCCCCCAGGTCACTGGGTTTTCCAAAAACAAAAAAAAACAGTTTGGGGCCCCCCTCTGGGGCCCCCAAGGCGGGTGATTTTGTGAAACGGGCCGGGGTCCCCCGGGGCTTTTGTGGGGGGTTCACCGGGTTTTTCCGGTTTCACCCGAAAAGGGGGCAGGGGAAACCCTTTAAATTGCGTTTTCCCCCGAAAAAAAGGGCCCCTTTCGCAATAAAAGGGGGTTTAAAACCCTTTTGGGGTTTTTGGGGGGAAAGGTTTTTTTCCCGGGGCAACCCGGTTTTTCGGGGGGAAAATTTCCCCGGGGGGAAGGGGGGGCGGGTTTTCTTTTAACGGGGCCCAAAGTTTCCCCCTAAGGGTTTCCCCGAAAAAATCCAATTTTTTTGCATCGCGAAAAAAGGGGACGTGGGCTCCCCGGGTTTGAATGCCCCAAAAAGGGGTTCCCTTTCAAAAAGGGGGTTTTTGCTCGGCCGTTTTTTTAAGGGGGGTTAGTTTTCCCCAAAAAACGTGTGGGTGTGTGGGGTTTTGGGGTTTGTGTTTGTGGTTTTGTGGGGTGTGTGTGTGTTTTTGGTGTGTTGGTGTTTGTTGTGTGTGTGTGGTGTGGTGTTTTTTTGGGGGTTGTTTTTTGGGGTGTGGGGTTTTGTGGGTGTGTGTGGTGGTGTGGGGGTTTTGTTGTTTGGGGGTGGGTGTTTTGGTTTTTGTGTGTGTGTATCTCTAGATAAAGAGAAAATTTTATGGGTGGGGGGGGTCAAGCCCAGGGGGGTTTTGGGGCCCAAAAAACGGGGAGTGGGGTTTTTTGGTGCTTCTGAAAATGAAAAACATGGAGTTTTAATAAAGGCCCTTTTTAATTTGGGGGAGCCCCAAACCCAAAAATTGCCGGGGGGGAAAGATCCCCATAAAAGGCCCCCAGGGTTGGCCCCTTCAAAAAAAAGGGTTTGCTGGAAAAATTTCCCCCTTTCCCAAAAGGGGCCCCAAAAGGAAAAAAGGGGGGAACTGCCTTTTCCACCCGGGGGGGGGATGCTACCGGGTATAAAAAGGGATGTCCTTTCCGGCCTGGGGGGAAGGGGCCCCAAAATTTTCCAAAAGGGGGCAAGGGGAATCCCCCATAAGGGGTTTCCCCTAAATTAAGGGGAAAAAAAAGGGCCGCTGCGAAACCAAAGTTTTGACTTTTTTTTAAATTTTTCGGGTTTTTGTGGGGGAAAACTGAGGCCATCGGGGGGCCCTAAGGGGGGGGGGGGGCGGGGTTTTAACCAATAAAAACCCCAAAAAAAAGGCGTTGGTTTGGGGAAATAAAAAAGGGGCCCAAAATTTCCCTTGGGGGGTTAAAATCTTTGGGGAGGGGGTTTTTAACCCTTTAGGGTTCAAAGGGAAACCCCAAGGTTAAAAGCTTTTCCCAAGGTTTTTTGGCCACGTCCACTAACAAAAAAAAAAAACAAAACAAGTGAGGGCATTCTTGGTATTGTAACTACTACCAACGGTTTTTTCCCTGACTGCCATATAGCTCCCTTTTTTTAACCAAATCACAAAAGGGGCCCCCATTTTTCATGGTCAATTTGTGGTAAGGGGTAAAGGGGAAAAAGGGGGGAAGAGCACCCATTTATGTTTTTTCACCGAAAAACCCTTTTTCCCCGGCTGAAAAAAAAATGATGCCATTGTGGAAAAAAGTTTTTTCTGGCCTTTAAGTTTGCATTGGACGCACTGCGTTTTTAAAAAACTGGGTAATGTTCACCTGATTTTCTGCCCATGCCCCGAATAACATCTGTTTTTTCACATTGTAAGGATTTCTGTTAAATTGAAGTTTTAAGGGGGGAAAAAACTGTATTTTTAATGCAGATGCACTATCAAGAGTGCACTGATGGGCGAAAGTGCCCAGCCCCTCGGCTTTGGGCAGAGGGGGGCCATGTGATAAGGCACAAGGCCTGGTGATCGAGAGCCGATATGGGTCACCGTGGTTCAAGGCCCGATGAAGTAAGCCAGGTAATATTTTTCGAACCTTGGGTTGAGTCAGGTTGTTTTTTTTTAGTGCAAACGGGCTTCAAGCATTAGTATTCCATGCCAGCTGGGGGGCAGTCTTAGCGTTGGGGGGAAGGGGGACTGCCCCCACATATCCTTTTTCCGGGTTTTCCC
The DNA here is from genome assembly GCA_025379985.1 of Phyllomedusa bahiana. Taxonomy (NCBI): domain Eukaryota; kingdom Metazoa; phylum Chordata; class Amphibia; order Anura; family Hylidae; genus Phyllomedusa; species Phyllomedusa bahiana. The sequence continues at coordinate 5,250 of JAODAL010081262.1, read as the reverse complement.
GGGCCATAAAAGCCGGGAAAAAGTAAAAGTGTGTTGGGGGTGTTGCCCTCCAAAGACTGAGTTTTTAAGGGAAGCGGGGAACAAAACACTCCCTTTAAAAGGGGTTTTGGGGCCAAAATCTCCTTTCATAACTCCTCTTTTCAGCCTGTTGCCAAGGGGACGGTTGTTTTTGGTTTTGATTCCCAACCCGTGACCCAGCAGGTTGCCATCACCAGCCAATTTCCGCTCTGTAGTCAAAGAAAGGTCTGTATGAAAAAACCATTGTAAAGTACTGGAAAAAGGGTAGTTTTTTTGCCTCCAGGCACAAAGGTCTTGGTTCAAAATCCCCAAAAAAACTTTTTTTTTTTTTCTTTTTTTTTTTTTCTCTTTAAATCATCAAAAAAACCCTATTAGGTTCTTTTTTTATTTATTTGCACTGTTTGACTAATTACCAAGGAGAACAGAGGAGGGGAGTAAAGTGACAGCACCTGGTGTTTGAACACTCAGTAGCTGCCTGAGAGGAGAGGTGATGTCGGACCAGGACTAAGGAGCTCTCAGCCCTGGTCGTATCCCCTGGAGACCAGCTATAAACAATGGATCACTAAAGGAGCAGCTAAAACAAAAACTGTGCAGAATTTTTAATAATAATGAATGGTGAAAATGTTTATTTCATTTGCTAGCTTTTCATGTCAATTTTACTTTGTGGCAAAACCCCTTTAAGCACTTTGAGAGACTGTTTTAGTGAGCACAACAAGTTTGATAGCCCTTTGTAACCTGTTTGCACCCTGCTGAAGTCATTTGTGTTGCCTGTGGACTTGTTTAATAAAAACCCGTTTACAGTGCCTTGCGAAAGTATTTGGCAGCCTTGATCACTTCAACCTTTTGCTACATTTCAGGCTTTAAACATAAAGATATAAAATTTTAATTTTTTGGTGAAGAATCCACAACAAGTTCGACACAATTGTGCAGTGGAACGAAATTTATAGGATATTTTAAACTATTGTAAAAAATAAACTGAAAAGTGGGGCATGCGAAATTATTCGGCCCCTTAAGTTAATGCTTTGTAGCGCCACCTTTTGCTGTGCGAATTATGTCTATCAATTTTGTACTTCGAGAGGCTGAAATTCTTGCCCATTCTTCCTTGGCGTACAACTGGAGCTCAGTGAGGTTGGATGGAGAGCGTTTGTGAACAGCAGTTTTCAGCTCTTTCCACAGATTCTCGATTGGATTTCAGGTCTGGACTGTGACTTGGCCATTCTAACACTGGATACGTTTATTTCCTTGAACCATTCCATTGTAGATTATTTGCTTTGTTTGGGATCATTGTCTTGTTGGAAGATAAATCTCCGTCCCAAGTCTCTAGGTCTTTCTTTGCATTGTGGCCAAAAATGTCTGATATTTTGACTTTATTTTCTGGGATGCAGAGGCCCCTTTTCTTCCACATCTGTTTTGTTTGTCTCCTCAGCGGACCCTTCTTCCACATGTTTGGTGTCTCCCAGGGGGCTTGTGGCAAACTTTAAACCAGACTTTTTATGGATATCTTTGAGAAATGGCTTTCTTCTTGCCACTCTCCATAAAGGCCAGATTTGTACAGTGTACGACTGATTGTTGTCCTATGGACAGACTCTCCCACCTCAGCTGTAGATCTCTGCAGTTCATCCAGAGTGATCATGGGCCTCTTGGCTGCGTCTCTGATCAGTCTTCTCCTTGTTTGAGATGAAAGTTTAGAGGGACGGCCGGGTCTTGGTAGATTGGTAGATTTGCAGTGGTCTGATACTCCATCCATTTCACAGTGCTTGCACAGTGCTCCTTGGGATGTTTAAAGGGGATGTATCGCTTCATCAGTTTGGCTGTTCTCTTGTAGCTTGATTTTCTCAGTCCCTGAAATCCAGGGGCATTTCTTCCCCTCCCAGCTGGGTGTTTAACTGACATCATTCCCCCCCCTTCACTGTTCATGCTCGCTCCCAAGTCAGTGTCTTTAACCCCCCCCCCTCCACATGTCACTGTGTTGTTCCTCTCCTTTTGCAGTCTTATTTTGTAAGAGCTTTTTACATACCACAGACCTGCCTTCAGTCAAGACAGCCAACTATGAACTCAGAGCTACGATCTCGCCTACTCTCACAGGTTTATGATTGTTACAGTTGAATCCAGTCTTCTATGAACTCCTGCAGAGCACAGATCTGTCTCCCTTCTATGCAGGATCATTAGGCACCAAAGAACAAAACTGCTGTTTTCGGATTGAAGACGGAGCTTCAATGTCAGTGAGGAGCTGCTAGCTGTACAGAGTGAAATTGTTGCCGGCCCCTTATGCTGAGTGGGAGAGGCAGGAATGCTCACTCCCTTGAATACGACTGGGGGCCGAGCAGAATGTAAATTGGTAAAGCTGTCAGCCAATGAAATGCAAGGAGGTGGAATCCGACCGACACTGGGGAACAGTGTTTACAAAAAAAAAAAAAAAGGCAGACAGTAAAAAAAAGACAGTTTTGCTAATGACATCCAATTGCAAAGTTGCTTGTTTTCACTGTCCCCTTATTCTGAAGACCATTTAATTAAATTATACAACCCCTTTAAAGTTTGGGAAATCTTTTTGTATCCAAATTCGGCTTTAAACTTCTCCACAACAGTATCACAGAGCTGCCTGGTGTGTTCCTTGGTCTTCATGATGCTCTCTGCGCTTTAAACAGAACCCTGAGACTATCACAGAGCAGGTGCATTTATACGGAGACTTGATTACACACAAGTGGATTATATTTATCAGTTATTTAGGACAACATTGGATCATTCAGAGATCCTCACTGAATTTCTTGAGTGAGTTTGCTGCACTGAAAGTAAAGGGACCGAATAATATTGCACGCCCCACTCTTCAGTGTTTTTTTTTTTTTTTAATAAAAGTTAAAAATATCCAATAAATTGTATTATATCCTTGTTTGAAGCCTGAAATTTACAATGCCAGAAACCAGCGTGTTATTCTGGGGCATGGTCAGAAATTAGCTTGAACCATCTACCCAGTTGATGATTCCTCAGTGTGTCCAATACCCACTTAATGGCCAGACACTCTTTCTCCACAATGGTGTAATTTTCTTCAGCCGGGGTAAGTTTGCGGCTGAAATACATAAATGGGTGCTCTTCCCCATTTATGTCTTGTATATAATATATAGCACAACCCACATAGATATAGCCTACAATACAAATTCATTTTTTGCTTGAGCAAAATATGAGACTGCGACACATTTTAGTACAGAAGACCGTAGTTACCAGCCAGTGGGTAGTTAATTACTACCAATTTGTCAGTTTTTACTCAGCGGTTCTCAACCTGTGGGTCGCGACCCCGGCGGGGGTCGAACGACCAAAACACAGGCGTCGCCGGCCGGCCGGAGAGCTGCGGGTGGTGCCGTCAGGGCAGAGAGCTGGGTGCTGCGGACTTGCGGAGGAGCGCTGTGGGCGCCGCACTATGCAAGCAGCTGCAAGGAGGAGGCGCAGCGGAGGCGCCATTTGAATTACTGAGGGGAGGGGGAGCAGTGGGCGCCGTTACTCGCAGCACTGGTGGCTCAGTGAGCCGCTCCTGTGAGCGGCGCGGCGGCGAGCACGGACTTGCGTCCCGCCGTCCTTGTGGGCGCTGCGTGAATCACGTGCTCACACTATGTATCCAAGCATCAGTAACAGCCCAGCCGTACTCAGTGCAGGAAGAATGCTGATACTGCACGGCAGGGCTGTTCCTGGCTGCAAGGTAATTTAGTGTAAAACACAACACCACACATCCAAATCATGATAATGTCTTTTGTGTGGTACAAAGTAATATGTTATTAACCTGAGTTGGGACCTTTATATGTTTTGTGACATGTAGAGGTACCGCTCAGAGGCGTTTACATATATTGTAACCCCCCATGTAGCAAAATTACCCGTTTTGAAGTAGCCATCAAATTATTTTTTTGGTTTGGGGTCACCGCAACATGAGGGAACCATATTGCGGGGTTTACGGCATTAAGAAAGGTTTGAAACAAAATGCTCTAACCCGGGATCTGCCAAATTTCAGCATCTTACTATATTTATGAATTGTGTTAAATATATTCCATGTCAATGAAAAGAATATAGGAAAAGACACACACACACACACACAATAGCTGTGCTCCCAATACAAAAAGACAACAAAACTACAGACCAAACCATGCAGCAAAATGCATGTACAGGTTCCGTATGGACAACCAGAACACCTGCTTATGAACATATTCTAATTGAAGTCCCAAAGAAGGTTGACCTCAAGTAAGAAAAAAATGAGTATACTTGTGTGACAGACATGAAGTGATAGAGGACAAACCACAGGTGAATGGACGCCAGCAGGTCTATAGCATGAGGCCCACGTGTATCGCTGCCAATAGTGCCGCTTCATCAGGAGTAGTGAGGCAAGTGCAGGTCCAATTTATATATATTATATATATAAATTTTATATATTATATAAAATTTTAAATTATATATATATATATATAATATATATTATATAATATATATATATAAATGTTAAAAAAAAAAAAATATTTATAGAAGTAGGAAAACCTGGGGCCGAACTCAAGAGAGACGGAGGGAGATGAAAGGAAACCTGCACCCCATATACACGTAGGATGACATATGGACGCCAGGAGATATAACAAACCGCGCCAGACCGGAAGCGGCACAATGCACCTGATCATCAAGCTCATGCGAGAACTTTTACGTCTCTCTTCCTACATTCCTTTCTTTGAATTCTGACATGCGGCTTGCATCCTATGCTACATATTGGGGGTATCCACTGTTCTTTATACTAATCTAACATTTCTTGGTACAGAAGGCAGGCCAAAATTACAAAAATAATACGAGGTACAACTTAGTTGAATGATATTTCTAGATTAACCCCTTAACGACCTTGGGCGTATCTATACGTCCAGGTCGTTTGGGGGGTTTCACGCACCTGGACGTATGGATACGTCCTTTAGGATCGCGCGAACTCTAAAGCAGATTTTCGCGCGATTGGCGAGGGGTGTCAGCTGTATATTACAGCTGACATCCCGCAGCGTCGACCCCGGATCGCTCGGGGGTTAATTATCGCGACCATCGGGTCGCGATAACTAAGAGAGACGCAGGAGGAGATCGCTCCTCCTGCGTCTCTGTCGGCGGCAGGCAGCGCCGGATCGGGGGATTCGTGCAGCTCCTGCCTTCCTACAGACAGCACGGAGGGCACAGAAAAGCCTTCCGGGTTGTCTGTGACATCCGATGGGGCCGTGCCTTGGGTGGGCATGT
>JAODAL010081261.1:0-11965 GCA_025379985.1 Phyllomedusa bahiana | reverse complement strand
GCCCTTTTTAAGGGGGCAGGGCAGGCATATAGGGGGCTGCATAGGCAGGCATATGGGGCGGTATAGGCAGGCATATGGGGGGTATAGGCAGGCATATGGGGGGCTGAATAGGCAGGCATATGGGCGGTATAGGCAGGAAATTGGGGGGTATAGGCAGGCATATGAGGGGGTATAGGCAGGCATATGAGGGGGTATAGGCAGGCATATGCGGGGGTATAGGCAGGCATATTGGGGTATAGACAGGCATACTAAGGTGTACAGAGGACGGGAGTAGAATGACAGCACCTGGGGTTGAACACTCGCTCTGCAGTGAGTCTGTGTGATTACTAAACAGGGAAAAGACTGACAGTCGCTGCCTGAGAGGAGAGGTGATGTCTGAGCATGTGTGGCCAGCACTGAGGAGCTCTCGTCACTGTCGTACCCCCTGGAGACGAGGTGCACACTATGGATCACTAAAAGAGCAGCTAAAACAAAAATGGTGCAGAATTGTTAATAATGATAAAAGGTGAAAATGTTTATGATCTAATTTGCAAGGTTCCCAAATCAATTTTACTTTGTGGCAAAACCCCTTTAAGTCCCAGCAGCATCTGTAACCACCAGCGTCGGGAAGCAGGAAGCCGGTAGGCTAATGTGTATTTAAAGCAATCATTGAGCGCTGTCTACACAGCGAGTGGGAAGGCAGGGACGGCAATAAACCATCTCTGTCTTCTCAGCGGAGAGCCCAGCTATTGCTGACCGCCGGCTCCATTACCGCAGCTGTACAATTCGTTCCAGAACATTTGTGCAGAGATATACAGCCACCGCCCGGACATCTTACATCTATGGTCGGTCAGCAATATTTGGTCTGACCATCTGACAGCGGATAAAGAAAAAAGCATAAAGAAAGGTGAAAGCAAAAAATGTTAAAAGACGTTGGATCCAAGCCTTTTGGGTGGTTAGTCAGAGATCTCCTGAGACACTGGAGCTGGTTTATTCCCTTAGAAGTTGTATGGTCGCAAGGCATGGTGAGGAGCTGCAGAGAGGTCTTGTCACGAGTCTAGAGATGGATGGGCATCCAAGGCAATGGGAGTGTGGATTCAGCTTATGACAATGCAGCAACCTAAGCTTTCCTGTCATTTCCAGCCACCAGCTCTCACACATCAGCGGCAGCAACTCAAAAACCCTGTGTGTGCTGGGTCTTCAATGAAGACCACTGTAGTATATTTGAGTCATGTAGATTTCAGCATGAATGCTCTATTTGGAGAGATTCCCTCTCTGCTTTAGACTGCTTTAACCCCTTAAGCCGAACGCCTGCAAAGTACCGTATATACTCGAGTATAAGCGGAGTTTTTCAGCACAAAAAATTTGCTGAAAAATCCCCCCTCGGCTTATACTCGAGTCACTGCCGGCGCCCGGGCGCTGCGGTGGCCCAGGCACTGTCAGCTATCTCTTCACTTGTATGCGACTCCTCCGGAGCGCATGCAGGAGAAGAGATACCCACAGCGGAGCAGAGAGCGAGCGCTCCCTGCTCCGCAGTGGACTCCGGGCGGCCGCAAACTCGCGGCCGTCGGGAGTTTCCGCCACAGGCAGCGTGTGTCATCATGCTGCGTGCGCGGCCTGATGATGTCACTCGCTTGTGCCGAGAAGACCGAGGCGCGCGCCCGGGAGACGGAGCAGCGGGGAGCCAGGTAAGTTGTTGTTTGTTTGTTTTAAACGATGCCTATACCTGCCTAGTACTACCTATACCTGCCTATACACTGCCTATACCTGCCCTATACCTGCCTAGTACTATCTATACCTGCCCTATACCTGCCTAGTACTGTCTATACCTGCCTAGTACTGCCTATAGCCTGCCTATACCTGCCTAGTACTGCCTATACTTGCCTAGGGGACCTATACCTGCCTATAGCCTGCCTAGGTGACCTATATCTGCCTATAGCCTGTCTAGGGGGACTATACCTGCCTTAACCCGCCTATAGCCTGCCTAGGCGACCTATATCTGCCTACAGCCTGTCTAGGGGGACCTATACCTGCCTATACCAGCCTATAACCAGCCTATAACGACCTATACCTGCCTATACCCTGCCTATGAGGACCTATACCTGCCTATGGGGGCAATTGCCTGCCTATAGCCTGCCTAGGGGGACATATAGCTGCCTATACCAGCCTATGGGATACATTAAACTGCCTATACATGCCTATAACCTGCCTATGGGGGACATTAAACTGTCTATGCCAGCCTATATCTGCCTATGGGGGACATTAAACTGCCTATACCTGCCTATATCTGCCTATGGGGGACATGAAACTGCGTATACCAGCCTATAACTGCCTATGGGGGACATTAAACTGCCTATACCTGCCTATGGGGGACATTATACCGCCTATGTAATTTTATTGGTATCTATTTCTATTTTTAAAATTCACCAGTAGCCGCTGCATTCCCCCCCCCCCCCCCCCCCCCCCCCTAGGCTTATACTCGAGTCAATAAGCTTTCCCGGTTTTTGTGGCAAAAGTAGGTGCCTCGGCTTATACTCGGGTCGGCTTATACTCGGGTCGGCTTATACTCGAGTATATACGGTAGTTAATGACCAGAACATATTTTTAGTTTTTGCCTCCTTGCGTTTCAACAGTTGTAACTTTTTTTTTTTTTCAATGAGGCAGTTGGCAGTTGAATCAAATCCACTGGTGAGCCCCAAGAATCAACTCCACTAGTGGGCCTCAAGAATCATCTCCACTGGTGGGCTCCACAAATCATCTCCACTGGTGGGTCCCAAGAATAAGCTCCACTGGTGGCCCCAAGAATCAGCTCCACTGATGGGCCCCAAGAATCAACTCCACTGGTGGCCCCAAGTATCAACTCCACTGGTGGGCCCCAATAATCAACTCCACTGTTGGGCCCCAAGAATCAAATCTACTGGCGAGCCTCAAGAATCAACTCCACTGGTGGGCCCCAAGAATCATCTCCACTGGTGGCTACAAGAATCAACTCCACTGGTGGGCCTCAAGAATCAACTCCACTGGTGGGCCTCAAGAATTAACTCCACTGGTGGGCCTCAAGAATCATCTCCACAGGTGGGCCCCAAGAATCAGCTCCATTGGTGGGCTCCAAGAATCAACTTCACTGGTGGCCCCGAGAATCAACTCCACCGGTGGGCCTCGAGAATCAACTCCACCGGTGGGCCTCAAGAATCAACTCCACTGGTGGGCCCCAAGAATCATCTCCACCGGTGGGCCCCAAGAATCAAGTCCACTGGTGGACTCCAAGAATCATCTCCACCGGAGGGCTCCAAGAGTCAGCTCCACTGTTGAGCCCCAAGAATCAACTCCACTGGTGGTCCCCACTTAACTCAGCCCAACACTGAATGTAACACAGTCTTTGGGCCTGCACATTCCTGTGTAATGTAATGAGGTTGCAGATTCTTTTAGTTATTTTCAATGGCCTATTGGCTTTTTTCGGCTTTTCTGGCTCACAGTGTGTTGCCTAAGATCTAATTTGTTCCTTTGGGGCTCATCTGATTCTGTTTCCTTCCTTTCCATTATGATGGACACAACATTGGAAACCCAAAGTATGCATTGTAGTCAATGGGTGCCATTAATGTCCATTGTGAAATGGGTCTGTTTGCACCTCTGCAGAAGAGTACCTCCAATGTGGAGGTCAACTGGGCCTTACTCACTATCAAATCAAGTTAGTTTAGAAGAGGCGCTTGTTTATGACCAGAGTCGCTTCTAAGGAATTTGGTCCACACTGATTTTGTATTGGGGTAGCAACAGTTGTGGACACAGCAGCACATCATCTGAGGGTGCTAATCTCATGGGGAGGTGAAATTTAGACGTCTACAAAAACTATATTCTACAAGAAACTTTTAACAGTTTAATCTTTGTTACGGTCAATCTGTTGTTTGGCTCCTGGACCATATATATTTTTTCTGGGCAACTCAATGGGCCACTGTCAGGGCGCAGGCTTAACCATGGCTTTCACCAGGTGACTCTTTCATGAGAGAGGTCCAAAGCCTTAGCGGTGGAAGAAATTTACATTCCTACCTTCTTATTACAGGCATACATCCAGGTAGGCAGAGAGGTCTCTTAATGGGAACTTGTCTTTGGAAAATCACCTTTTGTTTAACACATTTTTTAAGAGTTTTTGGTTGTGTTTTTTTTCTTTAATTGTTCATAACATGATCAATATTTTTAAACAATTCTGAAATCCTGTAGTTTTCACTTTGGCCACCAGGTCTAATAATACAAACCTACAAACAAATACAGTGCCTTGCGAAAGTATTCGGCCCCCTTGAACTTTTCAACCTTTTGCCACATTTCAGGCTTCAAACATAAAGATATAAAATTGTAATTTTTTTGTGTAGAATCAACAAGTCAGACACAATTGTGAAGTGGAATGAAATATATTGGTTATTTTAAACTTTTTTTAAAAATAAAAAACTGAAAAGTCGGGCGTGCAATATTATTCGGCCCCTTTACTTTCAGTGCAGCAAACTCACTCCAAAAGTTCATTGAGGATCTCTGAATGATCCAATGTTGTCCTAAATGACTGATGATGATGAATATAATCCACCTGTGTGTAATCAAGTCTCCGTATAAATGCACCTGCTCTGTGATAGTCTCAGGGTTCTGTTTAAAGCGCAGAGAGCATCATGAAGACCAAGGAACACACCAGGCAGGTCCGTGATACTGTTGTGGAGAAGTTTAAAGCCAGATCTGGATACAAAAAGATTTCACAAACTTTAAACATCCCAAGGAGCACTGTGCAAGCGATCATATTGAAATGGAAGGAGTATCAGACCACTGCAAATCTACCAAGACCCGGCCGTCCCTCTAAACTTTCATCTCAAACAAGGAGAAGACTGATCAGAGATGCAGCCAAGAGGCCCATGATCACTCTGGATGAACTGCAGAGATCTACAGCTGAGGTGGGAGAGTCTGTCCATAGGACAACAATCAGTCGTGCACTGCACAAATCGAGCCTTTATGGAAGAGGGGCAAGAAAAAGCCATTTCTCAAAAATATCCATAAAAAGTCTTGTTTAAAGTTTGCCACAAGCCGCCTGGGAGACACCAAACGTGTGGAAGAAGGGGCCGCCTGGGAGACACCAAACATGTGGAAGAAGGTTCTCTGCTCAGATGAAACCAAAATCGAAATTTTTGGCCACAATGCAAAACGATATGTTTGGCGTAAAAGCAACACAGCTCATCCCCCTGAACACACTATCCCCACTGTCACACATGGTGGTGGCAGCAGGGACAGGGAAGATGGGTAAAATTGATGGGAAGATGGATGGAGCCAAATACAGGACCATTCTGGAAGAAAACCTGTTGGAGTCTGCAAAAGACCTGAGACTGGGACGGAGATTTATCTTCCAACAAGACAATGATCCCAAACATAAAGCAAAATCTACAATGGAAGGTTCACAAATAAACGTCTCCAGGTGTTAGAATGGCCAAGTCACAGCCCAGACCTGAATGCAATCGAGAATCTGTGAAAAGAGCTGAAAACTGCTGCTCACAAACGCTCTCCATCCAACCTCACTGAGCTCCAGCTGCTCACAAACGCTCTCCATTCAACCTCACTGGGCTCCAGCTGTTCACAAATGCTCTCCATCCAACCTCACTGAGCTCCAGCTGTTCACAAACGCTCTCCATCAAACCTCACTGAGCTCCAGCTGCTCACAAACGCTCTCCATCAAACCTCACTGAGCTCCAGCTGTTCACAAACGCTCTCCATCGAACCTCACTGAGCTCCAGCTGTTCACAAACGCTCTCCATCCAACCTCAGTGAGCTCCAGCTGCATCACAAACACTTCACATCCAACCTCACTGAGCTCCAGCTGTTCACCAAACGCTCTCCATCCAACCTCACTGAGCTCCAGCTGCTCACAAACGCTCTCATCCAACCTCACTGAGCTCCAGCTGTTTCACAAACGTCTCTCCATCAACTCAGTGAGCTCCAGCTGCTCACAAACGCTCTCCATCCAACCTCACTGAGCTCCGGCTGCTCACATACGCTCTCCATCCAACCTCATTGAGCTCCGGCTGTTCACAAACCCTCTCCATCCAACCTCACTGAGCTCCAGCTGCTCACAAACGCCTCCATCCGACCTCACTCAGCTCCAGCAGTGCACAAACGCTCTCCATCCAACCTCACTAAGCTCCAGCTGCTCAAACGCTCTCCATCCAACCTCACTGAGCTCCAGCTTTTCATAAACGCTCTCCATCCAACCTCACTGAGCTCCAGCTACTCACAAACGCTCTCCATCCAACCTCACTGAGCTCCAGCTGTGCGCCAAGGAAGAATGGGCAAGAATTTCAGTCTCTCGATGTGCAAAACTGATAGAGACAAACCCCAAGCGACTTGCACCTATAATCGTAGCAAAAGGTGGCGCTACAAAGTATTAACTTAAGGGGGCCGAATAATATTGCACGCCCCACTTTTCAGTTTTTTATTTTTTACAAAAGTTTTAAATATCCAATAAATTTCGTTCCACTTCACAATTGTGTCCCACTTGTTGTTGATTCTTCACCAAAAAATTTTAATTTTATATCTTTATATTTGAAGCCTGAAATGTGGCAAAAGGTAGAAAAGTTCAAGGGATCCGAATACTTTCGCAAGGCATTGTATGTACTGGGCCAAATAACTGCAATACATGCATGTGTCAAGGCACTGAAAAGTTGTTAAAAAGCAAAAAGAAAATATAAAATTAATATTTTATTGATTTACATTAAAAACAGATGATTATAAATGAAAACATATTTACCAAATGAGATAGAAAAAGGGGGCTCACAGAGACCCAAAATAAATATATATCAATTAATGAAAATCAGTAATAAATAACAAGTGCACAAAGGATAAGTAATCATATAAATAATCAGAATAAATAATCAATACATAACCTATAACAGTCTAGAAAGGGCCAGGAGCACAACACCCCAACACACATTTCGCAGTTGCGCTTTGACAAGAGAAATCTATTCTGATTATTTATATGATTATTTATCCTATGTTCACTTGTTATTTATTAATGATTTTCATTAACTTTTATATATTTATTTTGGGTCTCTGTAAACCACTTTTTCTATCTCATTGGGTGGATATGTTTTCATTTATAATCATTAATTATAATGTAATTATGTAATGTAATTTAATAAAATATTAACATTTTATAATTTTATAATATTAATATTTAAATTTTTTGGTGTTGACACCTTTTCTTTTTTTTCAGTTCTAATAATAGTCTGGCACTTCCTTTTTCTGAAAAGAAAACTTTTTATCAGTCTCCTCATTATCAGCACAGGCAGGATTACACTGAAAGGTGACACCAATAGATAGCACAAAATCCACCAGTCACAAGAGGAGATGTCACAGCTCCCCCTCCCTGCACACTGACTTCTTCCCAGGTCACACAGCATGCCCAGAAAACTCTCCTATAGAAGTCAATGGGACTGCTCCTGTTCACAGGCTCCTATGTCCATGTACCTGCTGTAAAGCATCTCTCTAAATGTTGTTAAAAGCAGCTCAGGCAAGATGGCCGCCTCCATAATCATATACAGAAAACAGATTTTAAAAATCTACAATCAGAAAATAGAAAAGGCGAAGAAGAAAAGAAAATGTATCAGGATCTGGTTCTAATTAGAAAAGAAAAAAAAAGCCAGTAGATTCCCTTTAAGAAAAGTGAATGCAATGGTGCACAGACCAGAGAGACAGACACTGCAGAGGTCATGGGGGCCCTAAAGAAATGGGGCCCAACCTTGGTTTACTCGATCCCATTTACTATTGGACGGCAAATCCCATCTCTGTGGAGGAGCCATAGTGTTAGCAAACCATGAGGGACTTAAATTCATAGAAAGGAAAGACACACAGGGCGCTTATATCCTGGCTGGCATCACAATGGGGGCCGTGTTTAATCTGGAATACTTATGAACCCATCTATGGTCACAATGAATCTGAACTGTTCCCAGGGGCGTCGCTAGGCTGTTTTATTCGGGGCTCGGGCCCCGAATAAAACAGCCTGTGCCCCGAGTCTCCCGGGCTCCAGGCCTCTGCGCTGGGCCTGGAGCACCGACTGGCCCTTTAGCTGCATGTGCGTCCGATGGACGCACACACAGCCGCGGGCTTCTGCGGAGCAGAGAGCGAGCGCTCCCTGCCCCGCAGACAGTGTCGGACCCGCAGGTCCGACACAGCGGGGCCGCCGGGTCCTCACAGCGCTGAGGACCCGCCGCGGCCCCGTGCGCCTCAGCCGGCAGCGTCGCGATGACATCACATCATCGCGACGCTGCCTGTCCTCGGGCGCACCGCGCGTCATAGGCCGTGCGCCCGAGGAGCTGCCGGAGGAGCGCACGGCTGAAGAGGACAGAGTGCGCTCGCCGGGGGAGTTAAGGTGAGTATGAATGTTGTTATTTTTAAAGCGTTTACCTGCCTCAGTGCCCCCATATACTGCCTGTGGCCCTATAATGCCTGCCTGTGGCCCCCAAAACATGCCTGTGGCCCCCATATGCCTGCCTGCGGCCCCCATATCCCTGCCTGTGCCCAATAATGCTGCCTGTGCCTTAAATGGCTGCCTGTGGCCCCCATACCACTGTCTGTGGCCCCCATAACACTGTCTGTGGCCCAATATCCCTGCCTGTGCCCCTATAATGGGGGCCTGGGCCCCTATAATGCCTGCCTGTGGCCCCATATTCTTCCTGTGGCCCCCATATACTGGTCGGGGCCCCCATATCCCTGTCTGTGCCCCTATAATGCCTGCCTGTGGCCCCCATAATCCCTGCCTGTGGCCCTCATATCCCTGCTGTGGCGCCAAACCACTGTCTGTGGCCCCCATATCCCTGCTGTGCCCCTATAATGCTGCCTGTGGCCTCCATATACTGCCTGTGGCCCCCATATACAGCCAGTGGCCCCCATATCCCTGCCTGTGCCCTATAATGCCTGCCTGTGGCCCCCATATACTGCCCGTGGCCCCCATATCCCTGTCTGTGCCCCTATAATGCCTGCCTGTGGCCCCATATCCCTGCCTGTGGCCCCCATATCCCTGCCTGTGGCCCCTATAATGCTTGCCTGTGCCCCTATAATGCCTGCCTGTGGCCCCTATAATGCCTGCCTGTGGCCCCCATATGCCTGCCTGTGGCCCCCATACGCCTGCCTGTGGCCCCCATATCCCTGCCTGTGGCCCCCATATGCCTGCCTGTGCCCCTATATACCTGCCTGTGCCCCCCATATACTGCCTGTGGCCCCCATATACTGCCTCAGTGCCCCTATATACCTGCCAGTGCCCCTATATACCTGCCTGTGCCACCCTATATACTGCCTGTGCCCCCCTGTATACTGCCTGTGCCCCCCTATATACTGCCTGTGGCCCCATATACTGCTTCAGTGCCCCTATATACCTAACTGAAGGGACTGCTATACCTATAATTAAGGAGTTGCTGGAAATGTGAGGATTCTAAGATATGTGTCCAAATCCTCAGGGACAAGTATTGGCCGGGAGCAATCAGCATGAAGGTGTGAACCGGATGGAGAAGATAAGGGAACGTGAACGACGCTGATCAGAAATGACGTCTCCGGTGAGTTACTAAATGTAACTGCAGTGTAATCACTTATATGTCTGCAGAGTCTACATACAACTAGTATCTACCACTATCTGGTCACTGTATGGCGGTAATATATGTCTCTAGGGCCTGTGTGCAGTGGATAGTCACATGTGGGAGTCGCGTTTGGTCAGGGTCTGGCAGGATTATTTGAGCCTTAAGTAGTACTAGCTTTTGGTCTTGGTTTTGTAGGAGCGTTTTAGTAACAATCAATTGTCTGGTAGATTTGCTCCATGTATCGGTGTATGTTTTGGTGACTGTTTAGGGGTATTGTCATATGAAGGTGAGAAGTTCTGAAAAAGTAAATTTGTCATTGGTGATTTTTACTGTACAGTGACTGCTGAGGAGATGGACGGGATCTGTGTGGAATGTGCAGAAAATTAGTGACAGGAACACAAGGTTTTTCTCTGTAAAAAAACATCCGCAGTTCAAAATGAGGCATGAAAAATGTCGTGTGAACCCAGCCCTACCCAGAAAAACACAAAGGGCTCGAGCCCCGGATGTTTTAGGACCCTAGCAACGCCCCTGACTGTTCCTACATAAAATCAGTTCAGCCAGTTCTTAGTTGTATGGGCATCGGGAGAGCAGGTCCAATGTGGTTATTACAGCCCCAACAAGGGTTATCCTCCAACTTCCTCAGACTAATGGACAGTAAGTCAGCCTCATTACTCCTGTGGAGGAGTCACCGGGCACCAGAGAAGCGGGGGGGCTTGTCCAGGTGGGCCGCTAGCCTCTGGGGAACAGAACAGGAGACTCATTTCTTTATGTGCAGCTGGTGTCTGCTCCCTCTTCCTGGCACTGCAGCATTGTGTATGCCTAACAAATAAATCTAACAATTTGTTTAATTTGCCTCTGGGGGAAAACGTCCCGGACACAGATTCTGGATTCTACTCCTGCTTCTTATGTCTTGTATAACTTGTACACGTGGATTTGCATAGTCTGGGTGACATTACCTGTAATGCTGTAAGTACCCCCAGATTTCACCAGAACAAGAGTGACTAAGGACTCGTGTACACTACCAGATTACCATGATGGCCCCCATAAGGCACCTCCATGTGCCTGTAATTTCCTTCAGCTTCCATGTGCCATGCTCCATCAGATGCCACATTCTCAGGAGACACCATATAAAGGGAAGTGCCCGATGCCCCATAGTAGGGTTATCTGCTGGTGCACACCAGGAAACAGCCCTGACAGGACATCAGGACGGGCCTCCAATATTTGGTTGCTGGGGTCTGACTTCTGGGACTTTCACCTTTCAGAGCAATGAGGTGACTGCAGGGCTGCAGACAGAAAGCGGGCACTGAGACAGAATGAGAAGCATGAAGCGGGCACAGTCATAGCCGGGTAAGACGAGGCCTGACGAGGTGTAACCTGCCAATGGGCAGGAAGAAATAAGAGCCAAGATGGAGGCTCTGCCAGGTATTTCCATGTGACTAGTTGTAGTAGAGTCAGTTCCTTGATATGTGTGATTCAAAGGAGGCAGAGGCCAGGATCACTGTTGTGATGAGTTGTAACTGTGTGAATTGGAGAAATAAGAGGCCAGGATTTGAGTTGCGCAACAGAACCTGGGGCCAGAAGATGGAGGAGCTGAATTGGAGGCCAGCACCTCTAAGAGAAGATTTGGACTACTGCGACATTATTTGGACTTTCTTAAGCAGGAAGTTGACTCGCAAATCCTTGAGAACGTTTTTAAAACATCATTTTAGATTTTTGTGGGATATAAATTTGTTTATCCTTCGACATAATAAAAATTTGGTTGGGCTTTTCCCCCCCACATCTTACCCCTCTGTATTGGGTGTTGACATATAACCCCATGACACCCAAAAAATACTTTAAATGGTAATCCCTATGCAGCCTGTTTATAGGCTTACAAAGGGGGGCGCTGGGTTTTTTATTGGGGCCGGGCCCCTAAAACACCCCGTCCCCCGAGTCTCCCCGGGTCCCGGCCCCTGGGGGGCCTGGGCAACGACTGGCCCCCTTCACTGCATTGCCCGTGGGCGCACACACACCCCGGGGCTTTGGCGGAGCAAGAGGAGCGCTCCCCCCCCCAACAGTGCGGAAACCCCCCGGGCCCACCCGAAGGGCCCCCGGGGGCCTCACAGGCCGAGACCCCCCGCGGCCCCCCGTGGCCCCAGCCCACGTCGCATGCGGGGTTTATCACCCGCCCCCCTGTCCCCGGGGGGCCAAGCCATCATTGGCCGTGCGCCCGAGGAACTGCCCGGGGGACGCGGCTGAAAGAGGACGGCGCGGTCCCGGGGAGTTAAAAGGGGATAAAATGTTGTTTTTTTAAAAAAACGTTTACCCCCGCCCCATGCCCCATAAGCCCGCCTGTGCCCCTATAATGCCCGCCTTTGGGGGCCCCACAACCCCCTCTGTGGGCCCCCCAATTTCCC
>JAODAL010081260.1:0-11966 GCA_025379985.1 Phyllomedusa bahiana | reverse complement strand
CAGACCTGTCAGAGGTGGACCGCTGCACTAGGCAGCGGCCAACTGACTGGGAGGATTTTCTATAGTATTTGAGTTTGTCCCCCCTCTCAGCGCTGGAAAAAAGGCCCCCATTTTGGCCCATACGAGGGCCCAAAGGGTGACTTTTCGGCTGTCAGTAGCCGGAAAATCAGCATGCGGGGCCCATTGCGCAAGTGATTTGGGGGACTCCCTCTTCCATCTCCACTATACCCCAGATGTTTGGGGGGGTCATCTGCCTCACCCTCCATCTCCCTCCTCCAGCTGCTCCTGCCCCCCTTTCCCCTGTACCCTGGGGAAAAACCCAAATTTTCCCCAACAATGCTTGTGCTCCAAGTCTTCCCCCCCTCCAGTTCGTCCCCATGGACTCTTTTGGGGCCGGGGAGATGTAGTCGCCACTTATCCAGCCCTGCCCGAAAATTTTTTTTCAGCATTGTTCCGGACATGAAGCAGGGAATGGTTATTCACCCGAGTCCGCACGACAAATAACATCGCCTCCCCCCAAATGGCCCAGCAAACGCGGTGTATGTAGAGCTCTTTGGCTGAATAAAATTTAACCCCTGTCCCCTGGATCCAAAAAATCGTTAATGCCCTTTCCCTTGTTCAACATCGGCCCAACATTTTGCAGGCGGGAAAATCCAAGGGGTGGAAACATGCATATCAGCGTGTGTTGGGGCAGGCCGTTCTGCACTGCACCGAGGAAGGTGGGCCCGTTTGTAGGAATGGATGAAGTGCAGCACCCGTTTCCCGGCCCTTTTCAGAATGTTCTGAAAACGGTGGAAGACTTTAGGAAACCCTTTTTACCAACCAATTGAACACATGCGCCTACGGGCGCATGGGGGCTATCCCTCCCAGTGCAGCCGGACCCAGTTTTCCCCCCATTTTCCGTCACCCTGGTTCCCATTTTCAAATTGAACGGAGAAAGCCCCCCCCTGATTTCTTCTGCATGACGCGGAGAGTTCCTCCCCTGTGTGAATTCGTTTTGCCAGCAAGCCAGGTATAGAAAATGCGGACACGTGTGCCTACACATGTGGTAGATGGAGCAGCACTTTGGAGGTGATTGGGGTTGTGGGGAGGAGGGGGACAGGGGACATTGGAACAGGAAAGCATTTGAAAACGGGAGAAGAAAGGCCGTCCCTGCCCCAAGTTTTTGTGGGGCTAGGCAGGAAGCACTTCACCCAGGGGGCCGAAAAAAAAGGCATTACGGCCGCCCGTAGTTACGCCCCCAAAGTCCGCGCCGCCCGTGCCCCTTAGAAAAAACCGATAAGCTCAAGGCGGGCCCCCCTTCTGTTCTACATTTTTGGAAGGACGGTATGCCTTTTAAAAAAAATTAGGGCTTGGAACTCTCCACCCGGTGGCACGGCCATTAGTTATCGAACGGTGCAGAGTCCACCATTTGGAAAGGGGGGGGACTGCATTACCCAACTTAAGGGAGCCGGTCTGCCGCACCTTAGGTGGTTGGACGCATACGTTGTTCTTGCAACGCCCTTAAATGACTGCTGGCCCCATGGTAGCGAGGAGAGGGCACTGGACGGAAGATGATGGCAAAGAGAAACGCCCCTTTCTCAGGATGGTGGAGCCTTTGACTGGCTTAAAGGCAGCGTGCCCTGGGTGCAGCTGCTGCGTTGCTGCGGCGGCATGATGGCCGCCCCATTGAGCCAGTTTCTCCCGGGCCACCGGGTGGGGACGCTGCATGTGTTGAGCTGGCCGTGGTGCCAACTTAGCTCCGGGGACGCTTCACTTTCTGCCCACAATTCTAGATATACCCAATTTTGGGCCCTTCAGTGTCTTAGCAAAGAAATGCCACACCGCCGAGTAACTGATTTTACCACCAACCCTCCGCACTGATGACTACACCGGCTGCCCGCTGAGCCCCCGTGTGCTACTTTCTTGGGTCGAAGCGGGGTTTTCTACACCTGTCGTTTTTTCCCCAACCTGTACTGTTAACCCCGCTGACCAGCCACACTACCCCCGCTGGTCGCAAGGGACGCCTTTCTCTGACTTATGCTCCTTTTCTTCACCCGGCTCCCAATCGGTCGGGTACTCAACATGATTATTGTTGGGTCTTCACTGCTGTCCCCTAAAAGGTCTTGGTATCAGAGGCGCCCCCCCAAAAGACCTCCCCTGCCACCTCCACATCCCTACTTTGCCCCCTATGCAAGAAGCAGGGATATCGGCCCCATTTCTTCGTGCCAAATAGCGCTGACTGTCCTCAAAATTTTTCATCCCCGCTTAATTTAACCTCATATAAATTATGCTCAAAAAATCACCAGGAAAAAATTTTATTTGGCGTTTAAAAAACCGTTTATTTTACTACTACAAAAGCACAAAAATGCTTAATTAACCCTTGATTAATTGCTTACGTATCACCCAAAAAAATTAACGGGTATGTGGCTTGTAAAAAGGGCAGTTTTCTTTTACGACTACAAAACACAAACCCTTAAAATTATCCCTAATATAAAATTTTGTCCGAACCCAACCCCGGATGGCTGAAAATGGGGGATGGAGGATCCTCTGGGCCCCCTGGCCAAGATGGGACAGGCGGTGGGTGCCGAAGTGCAGGGCTGGGTTGACGGTACAGGAAACGAGACAGGCCCGCAGTGTAGTGTTAAAAGTGTACACATGGGGGTAAACTGGGGAATGTATGCACATCCGGTAGGTAGCATTTAAAATATGATGCCAGGTAACAGCGGGATGCCAAGTAGCAGGAATAGACCACAGGGGCGCGGCAGTTTTACACAGGTAAAAACTGCAAAAGAACGATAGCAGAGTCACGCATACAGCGCTAAGGGGTCAACTCTTGTGCTGGAAGACAACAACGAAGACAACAGGCAAAGCGGAAAGCCCCTTAAAGACAGCAGGGTCACGGTTAATGGGGGGCCCAAAGGGCAAGACTTAAATAGAGGCAGTGCCCGGGGGGCGCCCCTGAGGGAGCACTGTGGCACGGACACCAGAGATTTGGGAGGAACAGGATGGTGGGGCTTCAGGGGTGGCAGGAGCCGGACAGGGGTGCAAAACCCGGAACACCGGGAATGTCCCAGCAGGGGCCCGGACACAGGAACAGGGCACGCTGTCGGTCCATGCAGGGGTCCGGGTGAACCGGCCCGTACCCCCCCACTTAACCCCTTTCCCCCCTCCTTCTACCGGTACCCACAAAAGGGGCTGGGGGGAAACCCCACCTCCTCCCTCGGTATCCAAGGAACTGTGCAGAGGAGTGCCCAGAGGTCCCAAAAATTGCCGGGGGAAAAAAAGGAAAAAAATGGAGGGGTGGGGTGGGTGGGAGTCAAGGGGTCTTTTTTCGACCCGAGCCTTTTGCAGATGGAATTTTCCCCCGGGACAGGAAAACAAAGGGCAGAGAAACGGGGGGGCAGGGGACCCAATGGGTGGCTTGAGGCAGTGAGATAGCAATGCTTGCTCCATTTGGGCGTTCCCCATTCTCCAGTCCCAAAGGGGGGGCTGTGAAGCCTGAAAACCCGGAAACCCCGGGAGACGGGGCAGACGAAAAGGAGGAGTAGAAGGGAAAAGCCTCTGGTGGGAAAAATTCCCCAATTTGTAGAGAAACAGGCGGGTTCGAACTGGACTGGCTTTTTCGGGTCTCCCCATACTGAAAGAAATTAGGGGGTTCTCAAGATGGGGCAGCGGCAGAACTTTTCCAGTAGGGGGGATGGTTTGGGTTTTGGGGAAATCCGGGTTTCCCAGAAAAGCAGGAACCTTGGAAGCAGACCAGCGAAAAATTTGGGGGGATGGAGTGGTCAAAAAGGGGGGCGGGACACCATTTTTTCGGGGAAATTCACCCACAACACCAGGAAAATGAGGTTTGGGGGAAAATGGGCGGACTGGGGATTCTTCAGGTAAAGACGGGTACCCCCACAGTACAGGGACAGGTTAAGCTGCTCGATGGGCAGTTCCTCTGTGGAGAGATGAGTGCGTTTTCCTCCATTGGCTCATCTTTGGGGGGCCAGGTGCCAAAGGGGAGGTTGACGTGGGTTTTCCCGGGCAAAGCTGGGGGCTTGCGAGGCCGGTTGGACCTGGCTGCTAGCGTAGTCTACCCCTCTCAGCAAAATGGGTGATCGGGAGAAAGACATGAGGTCGTCCAGGGGTGGTATAGATCACAACCACCAATAGCCCCTTAATGGGTCCCATCGGGGCCCCCCCAGAAGGACAACGAAGGCCTCATTGTTCCAGGCAAGCTGGAAGGCCAGGGACGGAAACTGGATGGATACGGCCCCACATTTAGAATCGCCCTGACGGGGAACGGGCAGGGATGAAAGCGCAATGTGTTGGGCCCCAGTAGCTAAAAAGGTTTTTTGAAGGCGCTCGGGAACTCCTGGAGGCCCCCCTGCCGCGGATCCTCTCTCTCCCAAAGGGGTGAGCCCCGGGCCCAAAGGCTTCACCTGAAGCAGGTAATATAAAGGCCCCTTGGAAAGGGGGCGGAAAAACTGGTGAGCCAGGACCTAAAATGGATGGTGCACTGATTTAGGAAACCGACACGTATGGGGGGGCTCCAGAATAAGGGCAGGCAGAGGCAGGTGCAGGTGGGAAGGGGGTAGCAGAGGGGGGGGAACCACGAGGTGGGGTTTTTGGGGCAGGTGTAGACCATGGGGCAAGCTTTGGGCCAGAAAAAGGGTATGGTCGCATCTTTTGAAAAATTTTCCCGGTGGACGCATGCGGCTACCCCAGGCTACCAGGTCAGGGAGAGTCACTCCCGGGGGGACCAAAATTTAAAGGTCAGTTTTGTCTGTCCGAATCCAACCCGGGGGGCGGAACGTGGGGGGGTTTATGGGGGATCCTCTGGGCCCACCCCGGGCCCGATGGAGATGCGGTGGGGGAGCCGAATGAGGGCTGGGTTGACGGTACGGAACGGGAAAAGGCACTGCAGTATAGCCGCGTTACACAGTCCCCGGGGGTAGCTGGTGAACGTAGCCAGTCAAGGGAGGTGCAGAACTGTATGTTGCCAAGAACGAGGTATAGGCAAGCAGCGGGAAAAGACCAGAAGGTGCGCGGCGATGTAAGCAGGTAAACATGCAAAAAGAACGTATAGAAGATCGACGTGAGAAGGGGGCAAGCTCTTGTGCTAGAAAACAACAAAAGAATGCAAAAGGCTAAGGGAGGAAGCTCCCTTTAAAACAGCGGGTCACAGGTCAAAGGGCCGGACAAGGGGCATGATCTCTAAATAGGTTTCAGGCCGGGCCCCCGCCCTAAAGGAGCACGTGTTAAAACAAGGAAACCCCCAGAGTTGGAGGAACAGAGATGGTGAGGCTTCGGAGTGGGAGGACCCCAAAAGGGGCAAGGGAAAGTCGCAGCAGCGGCCAGGCACAGGGAAAGGGACGCTTCGGTCCGCAGGGGCCCCCGGCGTGAAACCCCTGACAATTTTGCTAAAAGAAATCAACCCCGGAAAAATTTTTCCTCGTCTTTGGCATTTAAAAACCCCATTTATTTTACGGGACTAAAAAAGCAAAAACACGTTAAATTTAAACCCTTGGTTTAAAAAAAAGCAGAAACCCCCCCCAAAAATCGCGTTAAAAAAAAAAATTTTTTTTTGGGTTTTGAGATTCAAAAAGCTCCCCTTCCGCACGGCACCCCCAGGGGGGGTGTGGCACCCCGCATCGCTTTGGGGGGAACTTATATAGTCCCGGGGTGACTTCACAGATTCCGCCGGGTTCTGTTTGGGTTTATTTCTGCACATGTATTGAGGGTTTTCCTTTTTCTTCCTCCCAGATTTTCCTTTGTCCAGGTAACGCCATGTCTCGCAGCCATTTTTTAAATTTAAAAAAAACACGCTTCTTTCCCCCGGCGTTTTCCCAAAACTTTTTTTTCGTGCAAATTTGAATTTTTCCCAATATTCTAAACAAAATTCCCTTTTCGTTTAAAAATCTTTTTCGCCCATCTTTAAAGGAGCACGTTTCAAGTTAAAAAGCAATGAAAAATCCTTTTGTCTTTAATTAGAAAATGTTTGAGGTCTGTTTGGGGTCCAAACAAAAAGGTTTCCAAAAATGTATCTAAAAAGGGATTTTCCCAACGGTTAAAACACCCCATGTAAACACCCCTTTAAATTTGTTTAAACCCCTTTTTCCCCTTAATTGATAATTTACTTTAAAAAATTTTTTTAGGTTAGCATTTTGGTGTGTTTTTAACGCGTTTTTGATATGTTTTTGACGCATTTTTGAATGCATTTTTGTGCAGAAAGGTACAGCAGTTAATGCTCCATGTGAAAGCACCCTTACCGCACTACATGGAAAGCTTATTTGAGGGGGTAAAATTCAAGCCCTTTTAATTTGTTTGAAAGTATTTGGAAAAATTTTAAAATTAAAAAAGAGCAAAACCCTAGATGGTGGTTTGTCACATGGCTTGCCCGTATTTGGTTTCCCAAACTTTCCCTTTTGGGGTTTTCCATCTTTAAAAGGGGTTTGTATGACCCTTTTCAGTGATATGGCCCGTGAAAATTTTGGGGGGGGTTGTGTAAAACAATTTTTCCCCAAAACCCAAAAACCCCGCATGCTTTCCAAAAAAAAGAGAGCTTCTCTAATCTCACTATAAACTTGCATTAAATTCCTTCTATTTCTCTTGTTTTCTGCTCAGCCCCTTTTTCCCCTACAAGAACTTTTAAGTACATGATTTTTTCCCCTTTAAAACTAAACATAAAAAAATTTTTTATAAGGCTTTTTCAGTTAAACATTTTGTGGGGAACAAGTGGGAAAACTTTTTTTAAAAAAAAAAATTTTTTTGCTTTTCACTTTCCTTTTTCTGTTTGGGCATCCTTTTTTTTTTTTGCTTTTGTTTTGTGTGAGGGCTGTTTTTGCGGTGCAAGCTGTAGTTTTCATTGGTATCATTTAAAGGGTACATAAGACTTTTTGATAACTTTTTATCCTGTTGTATTGAGAGGTGAAAAAAACAGCAAAACAGCAATTGTTACAGCTGACATTTTTTACCATTTTTTTTAGTTTTACTAAGGGGAATAAGGGTTTACATTGGGTTTTTAAATTTATTTCCCAAAAAAAATCCCTGGACTTTAATCCCAGTTTCAAACCCTTGGGAAAAATTGCCTCCAAACCCAAAGGGAATTTATCCACCTTCACCAAAATTTTGCCATCTGTATTGGCTTTTTCCCCCCTTCAGCCCAAATTGTCAACTATGGTTTTCATTGTTTAAGTCATTATGGTTGTGACATTATGATTGTGGCAACCAGTTATGCATTATGTTTTATATTTTTTTTTTACTTTTTTTTTTGTCAAACGGGGAAATTTGCTGGGGAAAATTGCTTTTGTTTTCTAAAAAATTATATCTTTGGGTTTGCTGTGTTTTTCCCAAATTTGTGGCTTGCGGGATTTTGCCCCCGAATTTTGCTGACTTTTTTCCGGGTTACATCTCTCTTTTTTTTTTTTCTTTCGCAATGCAGATTTTAACAGGGTTTTCCAAGACTTCCTACCCCCCTTTCCCACTGGTTGATAAAAAACCCCTTTCCTTTACATCCCATAAAACACCTTTCCATTTGTTTTGGCCCAGAGCTAAAAGTGGGTTCAGGGGTTCATATGATGCTGAAAGCTAATCGCGGATTTTCTGTGGTCCAAGTTGTACATGCCAGATGGATTTTTGGAGATCGAAAATGGAGCAGCACTTTGTGATCCATAAAAATTGCGTCTTTATTTGGGGGCCCAGGAGGAACCCTGGAGTCGGGAAAATGTGGTGATGGGGGAGGCAAGTATAGGTTAATTTTTTTTTTTTAGTCAGTGGGGGGTTTGTGGGGGGTTTTTTAAAATTTTGGGGAAAACCCTTTTTAGGTCGGTAAAAAAACTTTTGGCCCTGAATTCCTATAGGAATAGGATAAATATGGAAAAGGTTATATGTTATATATTTTAAAAAGTAATGGGTTTTGTTAAGTCAGACAGAGTTTATCCGGGATGATTTGGTCAACAATTTGGAACCTAGTAGTTGGGACTTAATTTTAATGTCTTGCACATATCTTGAAAGGTCGCTGCCTTTTTGTTCAAGAGTTCTTTTGAATGTACAGTGGGTCATGAGCCACAGGAAATATATTGTTTTGTATTAAAAATTATTATAAATAAAAACATAGATGGAAAAAAGATACCAACACCCTGAAACTGGTTTAAAAACCAATGCCCAAGAACTTACAGGGGTTTTAAAAGGGAAGGTTCCACTCAAAAAAAAAAAGGCCCCTTCCCCATAAATCGCCCAAAGAGTTGGTGCATGTGTTCGCGTTTATACCCATAGATTACTTTTCAAAAAAATTGACTATGAGTGTGCCGCATTGCTGGAGAGTTGAAAGGGGGGGGGGGAAAACCCTTTTATGGGGTGCCCCAGATACAAACCCCGAAAAATACTTAATTTGGGTCTATATTGCTTTTTCCCCCAGAGGGAAAAGCCTTTTTAAAATTTGGGGGTTTTGGTAGCTGGCTCACTTTTTTCCGGGGCCTTCATCTGATGTGTGTTTGGGGAATTCGGGTTTCTGTTACTTTGCTTTTGTGTTTGAATTTTTTTGAATGATTTTAAAGCTTTTAAATGCCACTGTGATTAGAAAAAAAGTCAATTGTTCACTTAAACAGGAAATTTTATGCAGCATTTACGGGGTTTTTAAAAAGCTTACGGGAAATTTTTGGAAAAGATCTGTACTGCTGCCCAATCATTAAAGGGATGGGGGAGCGCTGAAACCCCAGTTAAGGGACATTTTAAAAAAATTAGTTTTAGTTGTTAGCTGCTCAGTCTGGGGAGAGGGTAAGTCGGAGAGAAGATCAAAAAAACCCAAGAGAAAGACACCGTTACTCTTTCAGGAAATTTTCCCTACTTATCAGAAGTACAGCTGTTTGTCTTTTAACCGGGGGACTAAAATCCTGTGTAAATTAGGGGGAAATTTAAATCTGCGGGTCTCATCGCGGAAAGGGGGAAAAGTTTTAAAAGCAAAAGAGAAAGTATCTGTGACTTGGATGTTGACAAAAGGGAAGCCCCGTCCAAAACCCCGGGGGATCAAAAATTTGGCCAAGGAAAAAACCCCCCCCGAAAAAGGCGTCCCACATCGGGCTGGTAGTGACCTTTGGTTTCCCCCTTACCAATTTAGTTAGGGCCCTTATCTAGAGTCGGGTTTTAAAATGGCCCTTTCTGGAAATAACGTCCGCTTGAGACTGGGGAAACGGGACCCTTTACATCGTTTTTGGGGAAATTTTTGTTTTTGCTCTTGTTGGGGAGATTTTTTTAAGGGGGTTTTAATGCTACTCCGAAAAAGGAACTTTTCAGAGGCTTTTAACCCTGTCCCTTACACTCCAAGCGCCCCCCAAAAATTTCCCGGTCCACACTATCGTTTCAGTTACAGTTGAAACCAGAAGTTTACATAAAACTTATTAAAAAACACATATGCATGTTTTTCTTACTATCTGGCTTTAAAATCGAAGGGAAAAGTTACCGTTTTAGGTCAAATTTGGATTACCCAAAAAATTTTTTATATTTGCTTAATTTCATATGGGTTTTTATGAAACATGGTGGAATCCCGCCTTTATTTTTTGTCACGGGGCAATTTTTCCCCCGTGGGTGCAGGAAGGCACGGGGGTTTTGGGGGGTTTTTCCCCTTAGTCGTCGACCCCACCCAGGGAGAAAGCCGGGGTGATTTGGTTTTGGGTGACAGCTCAGTCCTTTAAACAAGTTTAGAGGATGTGTCGCACTGGCCAAAAGTAGGGCCCGGAGGGGGGGCACCAATCGTTCTGTGGGGCGGGCTCTGGGTTTCTCATTTAAACTCCCTCCTTCTCTCAGTCTTTGATTTAAGGGAAAAGGTTTTTCCCTTGCTACCCTTCCCGGTTTCCTGTTTTGGTTTTTTTTTCCCGATCTCTGACCTCAAAATCGCTTCCCCGGGCCTGCCCTTTTTCCCCTGACTTTGTTTTTTTCGTTCCCGCCGTGTTTTTTGGGCCCCGGCTTGCTTTTTGATAATTTTTTTGGCCCTTTCGTATTTGGCATATAAGTTTTCCCGTACTGTGCTGACCCCGGGCTTTTTGGACTTTGAGTTTCCCGTTTGGGCCCTTTTTTTAGCAGCGTAGGGGCTGTCGTTTTAGGGGGGTGTCTGTCCGCCTTTGGGGGCACGCCCCAAATTGGCAGGGACAGTTGGTGGGTGGCGTCAAACCCCAAAGGGACCTCCCCGACGTGACAATTGGGCTGGGCAACCTTCAAGTTTTTTAAACTGTATTTTTTAAGGACAGAAATAAAAGGAAAGGGGGGGTTTTTTGGGGTTTTTCGTATGCAAGGGTGATATGAAGGCAAAATGTGAAAGAAGCAAAAAATTTTTCGTTTTTACATTTGTTAATAGTTTTGTAAGGCCCGGAAAAAAAAAAAAAAACGTTCCCTCCGTTTAGGGGCCATTTTGTAAGGTTGCTAAAGTGTTTTTCCGAGGAAGGGGAAAAAACCCCCAAAGAGGTAGAAGGGAATTTTTCATCTTTTGGGGGGGGAAAAAATTTCCCTTCCCCATTTTAATCCGTTTCTACCGCGACTATCGCTCTGTCAGAAGTTTCCCAAAAGAAATGATTGGGGGACTTCAAGGGAAAAAAAAATATTTTGGGGGTTTTCCCTGTGCAACTGAAAGGCACCCGGTTTTTTAAAAAATTTTTGTTGTCTTGTGTTTTTCAATGATTTAAAATAAAGTAAAGTTTGCTTTTGGAAATTTTCCTGCACGCTTGTGATAATTTTTGGGTTATGAAATGATATAAGGGTTTTTGGAAAAAATCCCTGAAACCAAGGGGGATGTGGTCGACCGTTTATTTAAAAAGAATTAAACAGCGCCTTTATATTGATAAAAAGGGAAAGGGAAAAAAAACCCCCAAAGAGGGGAAAAAGCCATTTTTCCTAATTTTGGGAAAAATTCCTTTCCCCACCCAATCTGGCAATCGGGGAAAAATCCCTGGATAAAAAGAAACCCTCTCCAAAAATTCCCTAGACACTATTTCTTGTTATAAATTTTTACCCCCCAAAATTTATCCAAACCCTTCTTGATTCTGTTTTTTTTAATTTTACCTTTACAAGTTCCTCTGACAGAAGGGGGTTCCACAGTTCAAAAATGCTCTAACAGTAGAGAATCCTTTTCTTTTGTTTTGTATAAAAATTCTGTTCCTCCTGGGGTTTGGGATTTTCCCCCCCTTTTTTAGATACAGTCCTGGGTATTTAAAAAATTTGAGAGAGATCTCTATATTTTTCCTTTGAGGGTTTTTTAAAATATTTATCATGTCCCCCCAGGCCGTCTTTTTCTTAAATAAATTTCCCCAATTTGCTTTTCTTTCTGGGTATTGCAGTTTAACCCCGTCCCTTTTTTTATTTTTTTTTGCCCGCCTTTGTACCCGTTTTTAAACTCTCAATGTCTGTCTTTCCCGTGCATGGTGCCCAAAATGTAAAAATATTCCTTTTTGTGGTTAACCCCGTGATTATTTAATTTGGGGAAATTGTTCTTTTTGGGACTATGCCCCTTTTAATACTTCCCTTTATCCCGTTTGCCTTTAGCGGCTGCCTGAAAACTGGTGCTTTAAACATGTTTTTTCCCATTTAAAATGTTTTAATGTTTAAAGGATTTTTTTTCCCCCCAATTTTGGGATAACCCTTTATTTATCTGTGTTAAACCTCATTTACCACTTCTCTGCCCCGGCCCACAAAAATTTTCCAGTTTCCCCTTTGTAAAAAAAACATTTTCCCCTATTGTGTTGATTTCTTTATAGAGTTTGTATCAAACTCCCAAAAAATCGATATTCTACTGTGCAAACCTGTGTAAGATCGTTAATGAAAAAAGTTAGGAGGAAGGGGCCCAATACTGAGGGCCCCTTTTGGGACCCCATATTTAAAAGGGATCCCGTCTTAGTTGCACGTTAATTAAACCCCCCTTTGTTTTCTATCTCTGAGCCCGTTGCTTTCCCAAATTGCACACATTTTTCCCCCAGTTTTCCAAAAACATTTGCATTTTACTTTTCCAACCT
>JAODAL010081259.1:0-11966 GCA_025379985.1 Phyllomedusa bahiana | reverse complement strand
TGTTTACTGTATTTCCCGGCAATTGCTCATTGAAATTCCCTTTTATGAGCGCCGGTCTCCGAAAAAACGCGTTGTTTGGTTTAATTATTTATTTTTATAGAATTTTCACTCTTTATCGGAATATTGTACAAAAAAAAAAATAATTTTTTTATTCATACTTCATGCCGCACGGCGCTGAGTGCCGAGTTTTTCAGGCGCCCATCTCTCCAAGACTAAATGGGGAATAGTCGCGCTCAATTGGCCGGGATACCCAAAGCCCCGCAGCTCGCCAATCAGCTCTTTTCTGTCTTTTTACGGGTTTTTTAAAATTATCCCCCGGGGATTCGATTGGTCTAAACTTCTCCATAATAGAACGGGTCTTTGTCCTCCTATTTGACGTCAATAATTCTCCATAGTTTTAAAATGGGTCTCTGTCGCTCCTTTTTGATTGCTAGCCTTGCCGACCCCCCGTAGTCAGAAATCATCTTCCCCAGCATTTTTACTGTTTTTTTGAATTGTCCCCCGTGGATTTGTGGGTCAACCTTCCCCATAGGTTTTAAAGGGTTCACTGTCGCTCCTTTCTAAATTGCCCGGTTTATGCCGCCCAAATGAGAATTGGTTTCAGAATTTAAAATTTCTGATTTCCCGGCTTTTTCCCAAATTTACAAAATTAGAGATGGGGAATTTCCCCCGAAATTTTTTTTCGTTCACTTCCCCAAATTTCTCGGAAAAAAAAATAATTCGTTCCGAATTACTTCGGCACAATAAATTTAAAAAAACAGCTTTTCCAGGCTGCACAGAGCGCAGGGTTGTAAAACGTTTTGCCAGCTTAAATTGCAGGGGACTTGGTTTGGTCTTATACAATGGGGGTTTTTTGTATGACACGCAATGACTGCCGCCGCTCTTAGAATCGCTTCACTATAAAAATTCCCCGGGCATTAAGAGGGGGAAAATGACCAAAAAAATGAAAGGGGGGAAGTAGCCCGATAAAGTCATGGCAGCGCAGCTGGAAAAAACAATGAGGGCTTAGGTGGCAACATCATGACAGAGTGTGGAGGTTACGGCGGCCGCCCACAGCATGAGGTCAGCAGTGGCACAATGACTTTTGGGGGTGGCAAAAACAGGAAATAGGGCACAGAGTGGCACAATGACAATGTGGGAGGTGGCAGCAGCAGATGAGGGCAGACAGTGGCCAATGCGATGTGTAGGTCCGGGGATCAGCCACAGCAGCAGCATGAGGTCAGACAGTGGCAAATGACACAGTTGTAGGTCACATAGCGCCACAGCACAGCTGAGGTCAGACGGGGCACAAGACACAGGTGTAGGTCCGGCAGCACCACAGCAGCAGCATGAGGTCAGACAGTGGCACAATGACACAGTTGGAGGCACGTCAGCACCCACAGCAGCAGCAGAGGTCAGACGTGGCAAAATCACATTTGGAGGTGGTAAAAACAGGGTGGGCCCACGGTGGGAAATGACACAGTATGGAGGCCGGCAGCACCACAGGGGGCCATGGGTCAGAAGGGCACAATGACCAGTTTGGGTCACGGCAGCAGCACATGATGTCGGGGAGTGGCCAATGACATTCGGGGAGGTGGAAAAACAGGAGTAGGCCACAGGTGGGACAATGAACAGTGTGGAGGTCAGGGCAGCAGCCACGCAGCAGCATGGGGTCAACAGGGGCCAAGAACAGTGTGGAGGGGGGTGGAAAATACCAGCCCGGTAAAGATGGGTTTTTGGGCAAGGGAGAAACTGTCAGCGAGTGTGGCATCAGGCGGGGGGGGGCCCCCCCCCCATAAATAGTGGTGGGCAGGTAGTTGGAACCCAGATTTTCTCACAGTTTGGGTGAGCGTCATGGCGATGTAGTCTGAGCCTAAGGCATTGGTGTGGGGAATCCGGGCCCGATCCCCCCTGATTCATCTTGACAAAGGTCTTCTTTCCCCTTTTTCCCGTGGAAAAGCGGGTTCTCCTTGGGCTAAATGGCCCCCCCCCGCATGAACACCCTCTTGATGCCACACTACTGGGGGGCAGGACAGCTTCTCCACGAAAACCCGGGAAAAATTGCGGCCACACATACAGTTTGGCTCCCCAGACCTGCAGAGGGACTTGCCGCACATAGGCAGCGGAAAAATGATTACGGATATTTCCCTATAGAAAATTTGAGTTTGTCCTCCCTTCAATAGCTGGGGAAAAAGGCTCCCCTTTTTTGGGCCGGTGCGAGGGGCCAATAGGGTGGGGAGCCATAAGTTTCCCCCTTTCCCTTTTTTGATTTCGGGTGTCACTAGCCAGGCAAATAAGATGCTGCGGGGCCATCTGCACAAGTGACTCCAAGGGGGTCCTGCCTCCATTTCCACGTATACTGCCCCGGTGTTGGGGGTCACTGCCCGTTTCCCTCTCCCATCCACCCCCTCCACTGCCCTCTCCTCCTCTCTTGTACCTGGGGAGAAAACCCCCATTTCACCAGACAATCTTCTGCTCCAATGTCCCTCCCCCCTCCATTTCAGTCCCCACGGGGTCATGTGGCCACGGGTTTGTCGCCACGTCTCCATCCCCTGCCAGGGGAAGATTTTTCAGCATTTTCCAGGAATGAAGCGGGAATGCGTTATTCATCCCGTACTGGCGATGACAAATAATGTCGCCTCCCCGAATGGCCTCAAAAAACGCAGGGGTCACCCCGACTGCCATGGTGAATCAAATTACAAGGGGGTACTTCTGTCTGCCTGGACATCAAAAAATCGTTAATGGCCTTTCCTGTTCAACAGTCGGTAGTGATGAGCGATTTTGTTGCATCGTCTTCGTTTTGGGTTTAGTCGATATGGGAAAAGTTTTTCTAAAACGTTTTTCCTTTAGTGGGGAACCCCGATTATCCCCGAATGCCCCTTTAAAAGGGTTTTTTGGGGAAAAAGGAAACAAAACCCCCCCTTTCCATTTTTTAAACACCCAAACAGGGCGGGAGAAGCGGGAAATTTTCCCATCCACAACAGCCCAAAGGGATAGTGCACTTTTTTAGGAACCAAAATTTTAGGTTAAAAAAATCACAGAAAAAAAAGTAAAGACCTTTTCACTACCCCCAAGTTTTTGTACCCCCACCCTGCCCCTTTAAACCTGCATCCCCACAAATTAAAAAGGTCCCAGAAGGCAGTATGATTTAAACCCATCATTTTACTTAAATTTTGGCATTGAAAAAATCCCTGCCCTGGAAGGGGCATCATGAGCCCCAAACGGGTTAGCACTTTTCTCTGTGTATAGAGCTATGTGTACGGGTTTGGCGGGGTTTTTTCAGGCCCCTGTGCTGACCCAACTATTCTCTGTGTATAGAGCTATGTGTACAGTTGGGCGGGGGTCGGGGCTTCTGTGTGAGCACTATTCTCTTTTGTATAGGCATGTGTACGGGTTTGGCGGTTTCAGGCCCCTGTGTGGGGACTATTCTCTGTAGTATAAAAGTTATGGGTACATTTTGGCCCGGTGTGGGGCTCCTGGGGCTGACCCACTTTTTCTCTAAAGTATAGAGCTTTGTGTACTTTTTTTGGGCGTGTCGGGTTTCCCCTGTGCTGAGCCAATTCTCTGCAGTATAGAGCTATGTGTACATTTTGGGCCCTTTGTCAGGTTCCGGGTGTGGCACTATTCTCTGTAGTATGAGCTTGGTTTACATTTTTGGGGGGTGTCAGGTCTGTGCTGAAACTATTCTCTGCAGTTTTAAAAGTATGTGTAAAATTTTGGGCCCGGTTTCCCAGGCTCCTGTGTTTGAGCACTTTTTTCTGTATTTATAGAGCTTGTGTACAGTTTGGAGGGTGACGGTCCTGTCTAAAGAACAAATTCTTGCAGTATGAGCTATGTTTTCTTTTTTTGGCCCGGTTTGCCCGGCCCCTGTGTGAGCACTATTCTCTGGTAAAAGGGTATGTGTACGTTTGGCGGTGTAGGCTTTTTGCGGGAGAAACTATTCTCTTTAGTATAGAGCTATGTGTACATTTTTGGCGGTATGTAAGGCTTTGGCTGGGGCCCCCTTTTTCGCTGTTAGTTTAGGGTATGGTAGGGTTTGGCGGTTTGTCAGGTTCTGTGCTGAGCATTTTCCCTCTTTAGTATAGAGCTAGGGTGTACAGTTTGGGGGGGTGTCAGGTTTTTTTTTCCTGTGCTGAGAAACTATTCTCGGGCAGTTTTAGAGTATGTGTAGGGTTTTGGGGGGGGCGGTGTTTCGGTTCCGTGCTGAGCACTATTCTTTTGCAGTATAAGCTATGGGGTACTTTTGGGCCCGGATTTCGGTTTTTTTTTGTGCGGGAGAAACTATTCTCTGTAGTATAGACCCTATGGTACAGTTTGGGGGGGGTTTGGCTCCTGTGCTGAGCACTATTCTCTGAAAAGTTTAGAGTTATGTGTACTTTTTTTGGCGGTTTTTTTAGGCCCCCGTGCTGAGCACTATTCTTTTGTAGTATAGAGTTTGTGTTCATTTTGGAAAGGTTTTTCGGGCTCCTGTGCTCCAGCACTTTTCTCTGCAGTATGGGGTATGTGTATTTTGTTTTGGCGGGGGTTTTTCAGGCCCCTGTGCTGGCACTATTTCTGGGAATGGGAGCTTTTGTGTACTTTTGGGCCCGGGTTGTCAGGCTTCTTTTGTTTGACCCTTATTTTCTGTAGTATAAAAGTTAGTGTCATTTTTGGCGGGTGTCAGGTTTCTGTGCGGGACCCACTTTTCGCTTTTAAGTATAGAGTATGTGTACATTTTGGGGGGTTTTTGTAAGGTTCTGGTGTAGACTTTTCTTTTGTAGTATAGGCTATGTTTTAACATTTTTGGGCGGTTTTAAAGGCTCCTGTGCGGGAGAACTATTCTCTGCAGTATAGAGTTTGTGTAGGGTTTTGGGGGGTTTTAAAGGGTTCCCTGTGCTGGGGCACTATTCTCTAAAGTTTTGGGTTTATGTGTACTTTTGGGCCCGGTGTCGGGTTTTCCGGTGCTGAGCACTTTTTCTTGTAGTTAGAGCTATGTGTACAGTTTTGGCGGTGTTGGGGCTCCTGGGCTGAGCACTATTCTCTGCATTTAAGAAAGAGAAAAATTTGTGAAACATTTGGGCGGGTTGTCAGGTCCTGTGTGGGGCACTATTTTTCTTTTGAAATAAAAGTATGTTTTCCCAGTTTGGGGGGGTGTGGGGCCCCTTTTGTAGCACTATTTTTTGCAGTTTTGAGCATGTTTTTACATTTTGGGCCGGTGTCAGGCTCCTGTGCTGAGCCCCATTCTCTGCAGAATGGGAGTATGTGTACAGTTTGGCGGTAGGTTGTCGGTTTCTTTTCCCTGGCATTATTCTCTGTGGGTAAAAGAGTTTTGTTTTACATTTTTGGCTTTTGGGGGGGTTTTGTCAGGCTTCTGTGCTGAGCACTATTGCTTTTAGTATAGAGCTTTGTTGTACATTTGGGGGGCGGTGTCAGGCTTCTTTTGGCTGAGCACTTTTTCTCTGTGTATAGAGAAATGTGTCAGTTTGGCGGTGTCATGTTTCCTGTGCTGACCCACTATTCTCATGACCCCAGTTAAAAAGTCCCGGGAAAAAAGGAGTTTTTCAACCACCTTTTTTTAGTTTAAAGGGAAATAGACTTTATTGTCCTGGGCCAAAGCATGACCCCCAACCCCGCATGACCCCCAGTTTTAAAAAAGTGCCGGAAAAAGGGTCTTTCAACCACCATTTTAGTTTAAAGGGACATAACTATATCTGTCTGGGAAAAACCCAATGAACCCCAAACCTGCGGGCCCCCAAAGTTTAAAAAAAAAGTCCCGGGAAAAAAAGGAGTTTTCCCAAACCAAATATTTTTAGTTTAAACTGGACCATGGGACATATCTGCCCCGGGCCCAAAAAATTTGACCCCCAAAACCTGCATGCCCCCAGTTTTAAAAAGTGCCGGAAAAAAAGGATTTTCTTTTAAACCCAAAACCATTTTTAGTTTCACTGGCATAGAAATACCCCGGGTCCTGGGCCAAAGAGGGGCCCCAAACCTGCATGACCCCAGATTAAAAAGGGGCCGGGAAAAAAAAGGAGTCTTTAAAACCACTTTTTTAGTTTCACGGGGACATGGGAAATAACTGTCCTGGACAGCAGTAGGGAACCCGGGCCCGGGGTTTTTCGGGGGGGGTGAGACCCCAAGGCGGGCCCGCCCGTCATCTTTAACACGCGGGTTTTTAAAATGCCCTGATGACCCCAAGCAACAAAAACGGGTCTTTGAAAAAAAGCAGAGTTTTGGAAAAAGGGGGAAAGTGTGAAAAACTCCAGCCTTCCTCGTACACAGTCAAGCCCATGGTAGCGCTTGCCCTCCCTTAGGGATTTGCGGCCCAAGGGAGCTTCACTTGGAAATACTTTTGGTTTTAACGCTCCTGTTCCACCAGGTGCCTTTTTCTTGACATTTCTTTTTTTCATTTTACTCAACTTTATGGGGGAAAATTTTTGTCTCTTTTCCCTTTTTTTCCTGTCCGTGTTTCCATACTCCATGTCCTCTAAATAACCTATTTTCCCCGGGCCCTTGGTTTTCCTGTACCCCTTGTAAAAAATTCCCGAAGGAATTTTTTTACCAGCTATTTTTTTACATGAAATGTTTTTAAAATTTTTTAAGCCCTAGAAAAACCTTTTTTTTAAAAATTTGGATGGAATTCCACCATGTTTTTTGGGTTTCTTTTTTTTAAATGGGTTGTCTCAAAAACGGGGATTGATACCCTATTTTAAAAGATCTTGCAAAAAAAAGGGCATTTTGAAATTTGGGTGTTTTTTAACGTGTCCTCCTTTTCCCTTTTTTTCTGAAGCACCATCCCCTTGAGCAATTTTGGGAAAATTGTGAAGAAAAATGTCTTTTTAGAAAAAAACATTTTTTTTAAAATTTAGAAACCTGTAGTATAGCTCCCATGTCACGGGAAAATTCCCCCCCAAAAATTTTTAAAAACATGACCCATGAGCCCTTTTGACAATTTTTGAAAAACCCAAAAGTCTATTAGAAAAAACATTTTTTAGAATGGGCCCCTGTGGGGTTTTGTTGCTTTTTAAAGCAGCATAAACCCAAAAAATTAAAAAAAATGACTTCCCCCCAGCCCCCCTTTTAAAAAAATTGTGAGGGAAAAATTAAAAATTTTAAAAAGCCACATTTTTTTAAAAAGGACCATGATTATTGCTGTATCTCACGCGCAGGGACCCCAAAAAATTTTAAATAAAACTTCTCACCCAAATGTTACAAATTTTGGAGGGAGAAATGCTATTTAAAAAACCCACATTTTGTTCCAAGGACCACGTTTATTGCTGTATCTACAACCTCCATGACCAAAAAAAAATTAAAAAAATTTGACTTTCGGGCCACTTTTAAAAAAATTGTGAGGCAACACAAACCCAAAAAACCTTTGACAATGGCAAAATTTTTTAAAAATTTGAAGTGAGAAAAGGAGTAGGGTTTTGTCACAAAACCTTGGTGTTTTTACAGTTCCCCCTCACACCCAAAAACCAGAAAAAATTGAACTTTTTGGGGAATTGAAAAAAAAATTGCGTAAAAAAATGATCATTTTAAAATTGTTTTTCAAGAGGACCTTTTTCGTTTGGAGAGGAATGTGAAGTAGCCCGGAATAATCGGTGACCTCGGCCATAACTTCACAGGGGAATCCATCCCATGATTAAATCTTGATGAAATTTTCAAACAAACCCCACATTATCTGGGGAAAGGGGATGCGTTTGTCTGAAATTGACCCCTCCGGCTGTGCTAAAGGTTTCCCCCTCAAGATATAAAGCTGGCTGGGGGGCAGGACAACCCTCTATGGCGTGGCGAGCAGCTCGGGCCATTCGTCCATTTTGGATTTCCCCCGAAAATTTTGGGTTTTCCCGGAAACACATACAAAAACATCGGGGGTTTAGACGCAGATAGTCCCTTTCACCCTGATCTTTAAACTTTTCTCTGGGGGTTTGTTGTGTGCCCCGCTTGAAAGCCGGGTTTGGGAAGGTGGTAAATAAAAATTTGCCAGAGGTCACCCCCCTTTTGGCTTCTTTCCACCTCGTCTGCTGCTTTCTGCTGTGCCCGCCCCTAAAGGCTACTTGGCCCCTTTTTACTGCCGTCACGTCGTGGCGTTGTTTTCCCCCGGGGACATTTTAAGAACGTTTTAAGAAGACCCCAACGATGTCCCCCAGTTGATCAATCAAACAAGGTTTTCCCCTTTCCTGCATTTTTACTCTCTTTTTGGGGTTGGGGGGGAAGGGAAAATGTGAGTTTAGTTTTGTACCGGGGATCCAGGGGGGTGGGCCCCCCCCAGTAACTGTTTTTTCATTTTTTATGGCCTTAATGCGTGGATCAGTTTGGAAGGGGAAATTGGGGCATTCCCAAACACTCAGTGAGAATTTGGGGCCCTTTATTTCCCAAAACCCCTTTGGGGCGAGGGGCCCTTTGCAAAGTCATCTTCCTCATTTCCCCCCTTTCCCCCTCAAATTTGCGCCAACCCCCTTTCCCCGGGGGGATGTCGTAAACACGGTGTTTTAGGGAAAACCTCTTCCTCCCCCTCCTCCGCTTTCCCCCGGCAAAAGCTTAAAAACCCGCCTTTACTTGCCTTTAGATGATGCCCCCGAGAGCTGAGGCCCCGCCCTTTCCCCTAGCCCCGGATTTCCCCAACCCCCTGCTTAATGAAGGGCCCAAAAAAATTGTTGGAAAAATGTCGGGCCTTGGTGGATTTGTCGGGGGGAAAGGTTTACGTGTCCGCATCTGTGTCCATCTCCTCCTCCATCGCTGGCAGGACCCGGGTGTTTTTAAAAGTGTCCAACCCATGTTTTCCCGAACAAGATAAACCCCAAAGCTCTGTGAAAGGGGGATCGTTTCCCCATGACCCCTTTTGGGTTTGGCCGTCTTTAAAAAAACTGGAAAGGATGGTGCAGAGCTCTTTTTACCTTTCCCCCACTCTCGGTGGCCTTTAACACCCGAGGGTTTCCCCCCCCCCCGGGGACCCCCCCCCCCCTGCCCCCCTTTCCAAAAACCCCCTTTTTTTTTTCCCCCCCCAAACCCCCCTTACTCGTTTTTTGGAATTGTGCTGCCTGCCACAAACGCTGGGCATGTGGGGGGTGGAAAATTTCCCGCGTGGTTTTCCACGGCCCAACAATGAGGCGGGTTTAAAAAAGGGGGGGCCGAGCTGAGCTGCAACAAAAAGCCCAGGCGGGAAGAAGCAGGGTTGCGAACGGCGGGGGAAATGCGAACTCAGACCTCGAGCCTTCTTACAAGGCAGTCCGACCCCGGGAGCTCTTTAGAAATTTCTGGACGAAAGAGGTTCATGGGCATGTGCCCGGCAAGGGATGTGGGTCCAGCCTAAACCCATTTAAGGGCGGCCCGGGAGATTTTTGCCCGTTTGCACACAAACCTTGCCTTTTGGGACAAGGGGTTTTTTTTCACCCAGCCAGCGTCCGGTCTCGTTTGGCTTTTGAGGGCCGTCCCCAGCTCCTGACCTGTGTTTGGGGGCGGTCTCCAAGACAGAAATTTTTTTTAAAAGGGCTTGGTTTCTTCTGGGCACGGGGATTTTCCCCCAGAGGACCTTGGGGGGGGGGGAGCCCTGCCCCCATCCCTCCAAATTTTGGACGGGCCCTTTTCGGCCCCAGCCTGAGACCACCGGGCACCCCCAGGGGACATCCACGCAGGGTTTAATTTAGTGAGGGTCACAAAAGATATTGCGGCCCTTTGGCCCTGGGTTACTTGTCCATGTGTCGGTGGGGCAGGTGGACTCCCTTCCCGGGCACAGATGCAGGGCCCAAACGCGGGTTTAAAAAATTTTTGATGAACGGTTTTGGCCCGGGGGGAGGGACGGCTTTTTTGGGAAAGAAATGCCGGGCTCGGGGTTTTTTTATTTGGGGGGGGAGGCGAGGGGGCCATGACGTTTGGGGGGAAACCCCCTGTGTCCCCCCCCGACGGGAAAGGGCACATTTTCCAAAGGGGCCCCAAAAAACCCGCCAATGCCAAACTTCAGGCTTTTGGCTTTTTGGGGTGGGTTTTGGGGTTTAAAAGTGTTTCTTCTGCCTTCCCCAAAATGGGAGGGGCAGAAGGGGGTGCTTTTTTTGGGCTGGCCAAAGGGGTACCCCGGGGTGCGGTCGTCAAAATTTCGGGGGGAGGAGGAAAGGGGGAGGATGGGCTCTTGGTTTTGGGGCTGGTGGTAAACCTTTTGGGGGCGGTAGTCTGAAGCGGGGGGGTTTTCCTGATTTTGGTCCTGAGAAAAGGCATTTTGGGAGCTGGGGGGAAATCGTTGGGAAAGGTTGGGGGGAGGAGGAGGGGGGGAGGGCAGAAGAGTGTGACAGTTGGTTTGGGGGGGGCCCGGCGTCGGTTTTGGACTTTTTTGGCCAAAAAGTTGCCTTCCCTTTCAAACCCTGCTTCGCTGCAGTTTACAGACTGTTGGTGGTTTGGGTTTAAACCCCCTAAGGTTCTTTTCCCTATTATGCGTTTACCCGGGAAAGGCGGCCCTATGACAATTTGCTGGGGGAAATTTGAGGCTTTTTCTAAAAGGGAAAGGGCCCCGGGTTGAGCTTTCCCCGGCCTTTTTTTTGATGGAAGAAGGGGAGGAGCGGGGTTTTTCGCTGACCGGGGGGCTAGCGGAAATCATTTTCAGGGGGACCCTTTTTGGGGACCCGCCCTCTCCCCTTTTTGGGGGCGGGACCCCGTATTGACCCCTACCCTATCGTCTTCCTCCTGTCCACTGTGAAGCGCCGCCCAAACAAATTTGCGGGGAAAAGGGGCCAGGATGGGTCCCCAATTTTATCATCATCATCATCAACCAAAAGGTGACCTTGGTTCCCTCCTGACATTCTTTCATCCAGAAGCTGCCCGGGGTACAAGCAAGGGGGACTGCAAGGCGTTTTCCCGAACCCCCCGGGGTTTTTGCCCATTTTGACCGGCTTTTCCTTTTTTCCTCTCTGGGTGGGCATTCGTAAAATGGGCGTCAGGCAGGGCTAAAACATACTCTTGGGTCTTTTTTAAAAATTTCCTTTTTTAAACCCCAACCCCCTTTTTGTCATCAAAGAGGTCTTTTAAAAAAATGGATTTTTCCACCCGTGGGGGGGACACGAGGGGTTTACATTTTTGGGCTGTTCGGGTTCATGTTGGGGGGACGCGATGATGTTTATGATTACATTTGTGGCCCGGGGGGTTGGGGGGGACGAGGAGGGAAGAAAAGCTGGTTTCAGGTTGAATTAACCCCCTGAAAAGGACAGATGGCCCACGGGTGTTTTTTTTGAGATTTCACGGGGGCCCTTTAAACAGAGTGCAGGCCCGACGGGGCCTGCAAAGGGTGATCCGCTGGCCATGGGTTTTTTGTTTTCCAGGGACTGGAAAGGGGCACCTTCTTGGGGACCAAAATACTCCTTTTGCCCACCCCCCTCTTTGCTCGCTTTCAACCTGAAAAAAGCCTCCCTTTTTTAAGGGGAAAATTATAAAAAATTTGGGAAAAAGGGTTAAGGATTAGTTTTGGAAAAATCTATTATTTTACAGCGGGGAAATCCACAACTATTTTTCAAATTTCCCCCCCAAAACAAAAAACCAAAAATTTCTGGATTCAAATTTTAAAAAATCTGGACTGGGCAAAAAGTGGGGGAAAAAAAAAACTTTTTTGTTATGGGTTTTTGTATAAAAGGGCCAAAATTGTTTTTTGGGACCTTTTTTAATTTTACTGTGGTGGGTAAAAATTGCTGTATAAGATATTTTAAATGCATTTTATCTGAATTTAACAATGTTTTCCCTTGGGGCCCTAAAATAAAAAATACACGTGTTGTTATAATTTTTTGGATTTATACAAGGTTTTTTGGCACCTTTCAATTTTCCCGTGGGGGAAAAATAAAAATTGCTGGGATTTAAAATTTTAAGTGTTTGCTATTCTTTTAAATGAACAATTTCTCAAGTGCGCCCCAAAATCAAAAAAACCCTATCCTTTTTTAGATTGGGTGTTTCAAGGTATTTTTGGCCCCCTTTCCCTTTACCCGTGGTGGTTATTTTTAAAAATTTTGTTTTAAGTTTTTAAGTGCCGTTTG
>JAODAL010081258.1:0-11967 GCA_025379985.1 Phyllomedusa bahiana | reverse complement strand
CCCCAGGAATAAAACTCCACTGGTGGAACCCAGACACCCCAGGCTGACACTGGTCCCAGGGGCTGGATTGGAATATCCCTTTAAAGCTAAAATCTACAGCTTATAAAAGTGCAGGGATTGTCTGGTTAACCCATAGCCTCATCTTGAGTCTGTCAGGCAATGAACAGAATACCGGAAGTGCAGTATAGACTGACACAGTGTAGAATTGAGCATACTTTCCATACTGTGTAAGAATAACAATCCCCTTATAGAAGTGACTGTTTATACGTTCATCATAGTTCATCAAACTCGGGGGGCTTGTTTGATGGTGGCATGAAATAGGCTTAAATAAACACGTATAAGGCCTGAGCGCAGTCCCACATCTGCTATCTGAGGCATCACTAGTCACTCCAAGCAGAGACATTCCTGGCCCCGTGCCCAGAATCCCACTGCATATACAACACTCTATAATTACACACTGGGTGACATCAGCGCCAAACGTCGTCATGTTTACAACGGTCTCCATGACAACACAACAGGAAAAGAACACCAAAAATGCTTCGCGCTTAACCCTGTAATGATCACAAAAATTGCACAAGGACAAAAAAGTTTACAACCACAAAAATGAAAAAAAAAGTAAAAAAAATAAAATAAAATAAATTTATATGAACATAAAATATTTTGTATGGTAAAGGCCAATGACTTTGTCACCTGGTCATCCAGAGGCTCCTGCCCTGTCCCTCGCTTAGCTCTCTCTGGCAATCAATGACGGCAAATGAACCCGCTCCTTTCATCCCACTGAACTTTCTTACATGTTTTATGCATTAGTGCAAGATCTCTGCTTACTACTAAATGACAGCAAGCAGAGATCTTGAAAATCAGTTAGATACATAAAGTATACTGGAAAGACTGTATGACATCAATGAGGGAGGAAGTAGCTAACTTCTCCTCCTACTTGAGTTTTAATAGATACCAATATATCTAGCAGCTTTACCAAGGCAGGATACCAATTTTTGTTGAAAAACCCTTTCAATTCTAAGTTCAAGGTGTCATGACAAACGCAGAGCCGTATGTGTGAAGACTGTATGACATCAATGATGGAGGAAGTAGCGAACTTCTAATCCTACTTGGGTTTTAGTAGAAACCATCAGACTTAGTAGCCTGATTAAGCCTAGACAACAGTTTTTGTTGAAAACCCCTTAAATTATTTGTTTACGGGGTCATACAGGAGATACAGCTGTATGTGACCGTATAACATTAATAAGAAAGGAAGTAGCAAACTTCTCTTCTGACTTGGGTTTTAATAGAAACCAGTAGATCTAGCAGCCTGACCAAGTGTGGACAGCAGTTTTTGTTGAAAAACCCTTTCAATTATATGCTCAAGTCATACCAAAGACAGAGCCGTATGTGTGAAGATTGTATGACATCAATGAGGGAGGAATTAGCTAACTTCTCCTTCTACTTGAGTTTTAATAGATACCAATATATCTAGCAGCTTAACCAAGGCAGGATACCAATTTTTGTTGAAAAAAATCTTTCAATTATATATTCAAGGTATCATGCCAAAGGCAGAGCTGTATGTGTGAAGACTTTATGACATCAATGAGGGAGGAAGTAGCTAACTTCTCCTCCTACTTGGGTTTTAATAGAAACCAATTGATCTAACAGCTTTAACAGGGGCAGATAACAATTTTTGTTGAAAAACCTTTTCAATTATATGTTCAAGGTATCATGCCAAGGCAGAGCCGTATGTGTGAGGACTGTATGACATCAATGATGGAGGAAGTAGCTAACTTCTCCTCCTACTTGGGTTTTAGTAGAAACCATCAGACTTAGTAGCCTGATTAAGCCTAGACAACAGTTTTTGTTCAAAAACCTTTTAAATTATTTGTTTACGGGGTCATACATGAGATAACGCCGTATGTGACCGTATGACATTAATAAGAAAGGAAGTGGCTAATTTCTCTTCTGACTTAGAAACCAGATCTAGCAGCCTGACCAAGTGTGGACAGCAGTTTTTGTTGAAAAACCCTTTAAATTATATGTATACGAGTTCATGTATGAGGTAGAGCTGTGTACAGAGATTGCAAGACAAGAGTGAGGGAGGAAGTAGCTAACTTCTTCTCCTACTTAGGTTTTAATAGAAACCAACAGATCTAGCAGCCTGAACAAGCCTGGACAACAATTTTTGTTGAAAAACCTTCTAATCATACGTTTGAGGCGACACTACGCTTGTAGACAGAATGATAAGAGTGTGCCGCCATGTGGTGTCCTTTCTGTAGTACAGAAGTATTACTTCTTCAGGGGGCATATCTTGGTAACATAG
Source organism: Phyllomedusa bahiana (assembly GCA_025379985.1). Taxonomy (NCBI): domain Eukaryota; kingdom Metazoa; phylum Chordata; class Amphibia; order Anura; family Hylidae; genus Phyllomedusa; species Phyllomedusa bahiana. The sequence goes on along the minus strand of JAODAL010081258.1, from coordinate 9,662 downwards.
AATCTGATGGAGCATGGTATCATTTTTTTCTTAAAGGGGTTTTGCCACGATCTCATTTCATACCTCCTGTATCCAGCTCTTCAGCTCTGTGTGCTCAGAAGGAGGCGTGTGTGATTTGTTTGAATTGCATATCATGTGACCCAGCAGGATGACATCACCAGGCCTTTCCTCTCTGTAGTCAAAGAAAGGTCTGTTTATGTAAAGCATTGTGAGTAGCTGAGAAATAAAGTTTTTGCCCCCAGGCACAAGAGTCCTAGGTTCAAATTCCTGCAGGAACCAAACCTGTGTTTTTTATTCTCTTTATCAATGTACATACCTCATTAAGGTTTCTTTGTTATCTATTTGCACTGTTTGACTAATTACTAAGGAGCACAGTGGACGCGAGTAGAGTGACAGCACATGGGGTATGAACACTCAGTCGCTGCCTGAGAGGAGCGGTGATGTCTGAGCATGTGCGACCAGGAGTGTGGAGCTCTCAGCCCTGGTCGTATCCCCTGGAGACGAGCTGTAAACAATGGCTCACTAAAGAAGCAGCTAAAACAAAAACGGTGGAGAATTTTTAATAATAATGAATGGCGAAAATGTTTCTTATTTCATTTGCAAGCTTCCCACGTCAATTTTACGTCGTGACAAAACCCTTTTAAGTAAACTTTATAAAATTGAAGACATCCAGAACAGATATAGAGTAGCCGAGGGTATGAGGTCTTAGGAAGGGGCCCTCAGCTCACAGAAAACGACAGTCATGTTCATAGGAGGGACCTACCTCAGGGTATCTGCCATGAAGATGACTCTTCTTTCTAAGAGGAGAGAGGCGAAGACCTGTATAAGGTGCCGTACACTGAGTGTGGAGAAGAGGGCATCGAAATCCACATGTTCAAGCCTCGAGTCCAGGGGCCGACACAGCTCAATGACCTAGGAGGAACGCAGGGTTAGAAAATACATAGTCAGATGCAGGTGGAGATCTTCCCTTGTAGGTCCGGCTTGGGGTTTGTTTGTTTTTTGGCTCTGTTTATTTGTTATTTCTGCTATCTCTGTACATTAGGTAACATCAGAATATTAGATAGAAAACTGTAAAAAATTGCAATAATGTGTGAAAAATCTAATAGTGATCACACTATCGTCTGTATTGGATGAACGTCGTTATAGACGTTGTAGGAGATCGGCTCTTCTGACATGTCTGCTTTAGGATATGTTCACACAGCGTTTTTGGATAGGTGTATTCCATACCTCTGTTCCCGATCCTGGCAGGAAATTCTTCACTGAGATCTTCCGTCCTAGAGCGGGGAAGGGGGCGTCTATGATGGCTCTCATGAACGGCTGCACCAGAGCTGGGGAGATGCCTCTTCTCGTCTCCACCTCATCCAGGATCTGCAGGGATTTCCATGCAATGTCAGTGGTGTGGGAACTGGCAGGCGGTAGTAATAGTTCAAACGTATTGCGGTATACAGTATACTATATGTTGTGGTGGCGGAGCGGTACCACAACTCAGATGTGTCAAAACCCATGTGCTTTGTCTGAAACCTGTTGCACTGGTTCTCTGAACCCTGGATGGCTGTAATACATAATTGTAACCCCCACAGTTAACCCTCTCAGTGCTGCAAATCCCCGCCGTGTAGCCATGACCCCCCGCCTCAGTGACTTGAACTCTCTGTATCGTATTGGCAAAGGCTATTATCAAATACATTGCTGTTCTGATTTTGCTTCCATTCAGAGTAAGAGCAGTGCTTATCTCCTGCTTGTTTACAGAAGCTTCCCCAAGTTACTGACCACCTCTCTCTGTGCTCTAACAGTGGCCGGGATGGTGATGTCACTCCCTGCTGTGTCTTATCAGCACCACCAGGAGCTTATCTTTCTTACTGACAAACTTAAATTTTTTAGAGCTTTGTAGCCTTGTGCTCGGCTGTTAAAACTCGTCCATCACCAATGTCCCTCTAACAGGCACAGCCAGGAACAGCAGAGCTGAAATGTCAGTTGTTTTTGTAGACCCGCCCACAGCCTGACCAGGAAGTGGAGCTAAGCTGTAGAGGGCCCAAAGCCCTGCAGGAAGTGGGAGCCTGAAGCTGTAAACTACCACAGCCTGACAGGAAGTGGGAGTCAAAAAACTGTGAACCATCCACACCTGAACAGGGAAGTGGTGAGCTTGAAGCCGTGTAGGACTGCTCAAGCCTGAACGAATGGGAGCCTGTAGTTATAGGACCACCACAAACCTGCCCAGAAGTCGGAGCCTAAAAGCTGTTAGGAAACCCTGCCCCGCCTGACCAGGAGTGGGGCCTGAACTTTTAACCACCCACAACCTGACCAGGAAATGGGAGCCCGAAACTGTAGAACTGCTCACAGCCATAACAGGAAGTGGGAACCTGAAGTTGGCTGCCAAGATTAGGCTCTGCAAAAAAGCATGCTGAGAACACTCTTTTAAGCCTCTCTAGCTATGATCATCTGCCCCCATGACCTTTAGGAGTCTGTTTTTTTTTTTAATTCTGCCACCTTAAAGGGGTTGTACAGGGTTAGAAAAAAAGTCTAGTTTCTTCTATTAAGAGCCCCACACCAGTGCACAGGTTGTATGTGGTATTGCATTTTAGCCCCATTTACTTTAATGGAGTGCACTGCTATACCAGACACAACCTATGGAAAGTTGTGGCGCTGTTTTTGGAATAAAGCAGACATGTTTTTCTAATCCTAAGCCACCTCCTTAACAGTAAGTCCAAGTCACACTGTGCTGACTGTTACCTTGGAGAAGACATTGAAGCATCCGAGCCGGCTGACGATGCAGTACACCTCAGGAAGACGCTTCCCTTTACCACTAGGCTTTATGGAAAAAATATAAAATTAGATAGAAATCCCTGCATAGTATAAACAATACAACCTGTCCTTATAAAATAAGATATGCCAGTGTCTCCATACAGACCCAGTAATAATAATAAGTTATGCACATATGAACCGTATTGTACTGGCAGGGTGTAGTACCTTTAATAGCCAGTAGTGTCACTGTTATGGTCTGCACAATTTTAAATAAAAAAATTAATTATGTGGGTCACCAACATGTGTCTCCATGGCTGCAAGATGCAGTTCCTATAAGCTGCGTACATAGTACAACCGTAGAAAACTGAACCGGCTACATCTCTTATGCAAAATATTATGACAGTTCCCCCTGCTGAGCAGTGTCACTCACTGTCTAACCTGGGCCTCGGGGGTCTGGGGTTTTCAGATTTTATTTAATTATAAAATCGGTAAAACCGCGCACAGCCTGACCAGGAAGTGGGAGGCTGAAGCTGTAGAACCACCCACAGCCTGACCAGGAAGTGGAAGTCTGAAGCTGTAGAACCTCCCACAGCCTGAAGAGGAAGTGGGAGTCTGAAGCTGTAGAACCACCCACAACCTGAACAGGAAGTGGGAGTGTGAAGCTGTAGAACCGCCCACAGCCTGAACAGTGAGTGGGACCCTGAGGCTGTATTACCGCCCACAACCTGACCAGGAAGTGGGAACCTGAAGTTGTAGACCCGCCCACAACCTGAACAGGAAGTGGGAGTGTGAAGCTGTGAACCACCCACAGCCTGAACAGGAAGTGGGAGCCCGAAACTGTAAAAATGGCCACAGTCTGAACAGTAAGTCGGACCCTGAGGCTGTACAACCGCCCACAGCCTGACCAGGAAGTGGAAGCCTGTAGCTGCAGAACCACCCACAGCCTGACCAGGAAGTGGGAGCCTGAATCCTCCTATAGTGAAAAGTTCTGTAGCTTTCTAATATACTTTGCATCAATTTCTCACCATTAGCAAAATGTATGCTTGCTGCCAGTGCAAGGAAATTGTTCCTGTTGCAAGACTGATGCACTGGACGTGATCAGGACAGGTTTTCAGTCTCTGAATGTAAGAGATTCCCTGACAGCAAGCAGAGATCTTAAAAAGGTGACTAAGTCGCCTGCAAGCTGCTAAGAAATTCTGGAATAGTTGCAAGTTTCAAGTTTTTTTAGCTATGGAAATGTTAACGGTGCGACATTATGGTGCATTTACTTGCATAATGAAGGAGAACCCCTTTAACTTGGTCAAAAGAGCTAAGATATCTGTCACTTACCAGGAGTCGCCTGCAATAGCCGAAACGCCGACTGCCATCCTCACCGGTTAGCACGAAGGAGAAGGTCTCACTGCAAGGAACACAAACTGGTAAGTAACAGTGACAGTGATTACAATCCTCAGCTTAGTGGCCTCTTAGCATCTTGTAACCCCCCCATATAAAAGGGTAACTCCGACAGAAGACTGTCCGGTTTGTACAGGTTTCAGCCTCTGCAATGTTCCCATTCAAAGACAGCAGCAGAGATCTTGTAATTAAAGGGGTTTTCTCACCACAATGATTAGCTTTTAACATGAAGGGAAAGGTAATTGAAGACTATTACCAAATACATTGCTGTTCTAATTTTGCTTTGTTCAGGACATAAAGAAGATTTTAACCATTGCTTGGTTACTGACTACATCTGTCTAAAGCCAAAAAACCCAGCAGGGGCAACCCATCGATGAATTAAAAGGTGTGTTTAACAGTATAGCTTCATCTTAATAAACCATCTACATTGAATACGTGTTTTACACCGTAAACAAGAGAGTCCTCAGGTCAATAACATAAAAGTGTTCAGCATACACATCAAGTTGTATTGTTGGTCACAATATGAAAGAAAAAAAGAAAGAGAGCAGGGCTTTCTGGTGTAATACAATAGATTAGATTAAAACTGTGCTCAGTACCTAGGTTTCATTCACCTCTCCAGGTTGTGCGTTCCAAAAATAAAACCTATATATTGACAATGCGTTTCACACCGTATACCGGTGCTTCCTCAGGTCAATAACATAAAAGTGTTCAGCATACATTCAAATAGTATTCTATTCCAATATTATTTGTATGTACAATGAATACTTTTACGTTCTTGTCCTAAGGAAGCTCTGGTATATGGTGTGAAACGTGATGTCAATATATAGGTTTTATTTTTTAAACACACACCTTGGAAAGGTGAGTAAAAACTCCTTAATCGATTGTACGACACCAAGAAGCGCTGCTGTATCTCCATTTATTGTGTATATTGTGACCACCTCTCCCTGCTATTTATCTTTTCTGATTGCTCCACAAGCTGCTGTCCCACCATAGTGAGTCATTCCCTGTTGGGTCTTCTCTCCAGCACAGCTGCTTGTTTATCTAAGTTAATGACAAGCTTTAACCGCAAGGGCTCTGTAGCCTTGTGCACTATAGTTTAGAAATCTCGTAAAAGTATGTCATGTAAAAAAATAGCAGATTTTAAAGGGCAAATCACTCTTAGAACAACCCCAATTGACCGGAAGTGTGAGTCTGAAGTTGGCTGTGGCTCTGTTAAACAACCCCTTTAATGAAGAATCCATGCATAAAGTTTATGAAAAAGTTGAAAACGAGTTCATTTTTAAACCCTTTCTTATTACACATCAATACTCATGTTATTATGGCCAAGCTCCCTCCTCCCCGGCCTTTTCCCTTTTCCGAATGACCGAGGGGATCCCACCCTTGGCTCGGGGAAGCAGAATTTGGGGGGATGGCTTGAACGCCCCCCGGCTTCTCGCATGAACTTGAATGATCTTTCCAGCTGAAAGAAAAATGAAAACATTTAGAGCGGGGGCCGTCCAGCCGTCGTGTCAGCGCCCATGTAAAAAAATAACCACAGCCAACGCCGGCTCCGGAAGGGGTCAACATGGCCAAATATAACCATTTATAGGACCCCTTTCTTCCCCTCCCCACCCACGTCAGGGCGAGACCTACAACACATCCTAACCCGTACAATGACAAAGGGGGAAATCCCCATTAGATTACTTCCTTGCCTTTCTAGACCCCAAACCCGGGAAAACCAACGTTACATGACACCTGACTTCTAGCCGGGCCAAAATTTTTAGGTAAATTGCACAAAAAACCCAAAAATTACACATTGCTCCAGGAGCACCAACCATTCCTGCCCCGTCCCCCACTCCCCCTTTTCTGACCAGGGTCTTTTTTCCTTTTCCATATAATGCGGTTTTTTAAAACATTTAAAACCGCTTTTCCCTGGGGTTTTTACAATTTTTTTCCCTTTTTTTTCGTGATACTAATACCCTAAAAGGAAGTTCACACGGCTGATTTTGACGCTGTTTTCAAGTGTTTTCACTTTCCCAAAAAATCATCAAACAAGGTACAAAACGCCCCCAATCTTTTTTTTGTTTCCCAGTAAAAAAACCTTAGTCCACACGGACAAGGTTTTTTTACAGTTTAGGATCTTCTTTGGAAGCTGTTTGGGGTTGGGAAAAATAAGGGCATTTCAATTCTTGAAGCGTTTTTCAGCACTGAAAATCCTTATAGGGATCGAAGGGAAAACTTTAAAGCCTTTTCCACATTTTTAAGGTGTTTTTTTTGCGCTTTTTCTTACGCATTTTTGGGGCGTTCTTTGGGTTTGTTTTTCCCTGGGTATTAAATTTGTAGGATGCAAACGTGTTGAAAACTTTCAAAACCCTCAATAATGCGGTGAAAAACAATTAAAAACTCTTTGAAAAAGCGCGTTTAAGGCGAGGTTTTGATGTTTTTTTTGGGTGTTAAAAAATTAGCTCCATATAAGCCGTGTAAAATACCTAAAGTTCCCCGCCTGTCGGACCATTTTGGATAGTTTTTAGATCTGTTTGGGCCCATGTTTCAAACCCCTAAAGGGACCCAAACACGCATTAACAATGTGCATGTGATCAAGTACAACCGCATCAGTGCTAGCACTGACCCCGATGCGTGTTTTACTTGCGTCTTTTCGATGCAAAGAAATTCAATTCAGTTCTTGACCCGTTGTCAGCAGACGCCCTTTTTTTTAAAAAAACTATTGGGGGTTGCGTGTTTCTGCAGCCAAAATGCACCAAACACCACCTGCGTGTTGGATTCATTTTGGGATGTGATTTACGCAGCGCTTTTGGATGTGATTTTGGATCTAAAAAAAGCACGAAACGGTTTTTGTTCGTTGTTGTTAGTGTCCGTGGACTTTGTATGCTAAACAGCAGAGCGGGGGGATAGGAAACTTTCATCCCCCCCCGCTCTGCGGGATTGCTACAAATTCCCAGCTTCTCTGCAAGTGGGAGCTATTCAGCAGTAAGCAGCGATCTAGGGGAAACCCCTTCCTCCTCCCCCTGCTGTATAGAAGTTATGCAGAGTGTCTGTGTGCTGTCTGTACTTGGATTCCATGATTAGGAAGGGCCAGAAAGGGTTTTTTTACTTCTTTCATCCACTTAGGTAGGGGATGAGGTAAAAACTTTCAGCGGAGGCACAGCGAGAAACTTTCATCTGTTTGAATAAAAACCGACCCCAATGTTAAGTCTGAATGACTGGGGTTTAAAATGGGAGAGGCACCAGGGTGAAACGTAGGTGCAGGGGGGAAAAGGGGGGGAGGAGAAAGGCAGACAAAAAAGCACCCCCCTGAATTCAAAAATCCTATGGTCCCAGACACATTGAGGTAGGTGAAAACTGTAGTGGAAAACCCCTTTAAGCAGTATTGATAAAAAATGTGAAAAAAAACCTCAAAATTTTTCATGTTTCTAAGTGTAGAAATGTTTTTTAAAAAAATTCCCTATGTTTTTTTTTGATAGTTTTTAGGGGCTAGTAGTGTGTGCTGATATGGATTATTTTTTAGTGCTGTTTTATGCTGCTGATATTGGATTGTGTTTGTATTTAAATGAAAAACCCCAGTGTGCCCCCTGTGCTCTTTTTTTTCCAAAAGTTTTTTTTTTGGCGGGAAACCCAAATATGTTTTCTAGACTGTCCGAAAAACAGTCATGCTATGGATGTGCTGCTTGCAAACCCTTTGGGGAATTTTGGTCAGCATTTATAGGGAATCCTCAGTCCCTCCTCCATACATACTGGGTGCAGCTATGACAACCCTGGGTGTAACTATCCCTTATTTTAGCCATAAAAGTATGGGGCCCCCGGATGGGGCATACTTAATGCAAGAATTTTTAAAGCAAATAAAAAGCTGGGGCTTTCTGTTATCTAGCACTATATATGGGTTCTTGATATAGGCGGTTTATGTTACATTTAATTATTGCTACTGATACTGTGTTTGTTTTCCTGTATTAGGCATGGGAGCCATCTAATTTCATATGGGGGCCGTATGAGTTTAGTTTTAACCCCTTAAAACATTTCATATTTCAAGGAATTCTCCATCCAGATTTTTTGCCAAACCTTTATAATCTTCTACGAACTTAAATTGCATTTTTTTGTTTTTCCTTCTGGAAATGTAAGGAATAATTGAGAATTGGGATTTAGAGGGTTTTTCCCCTTCAGTTATTTCTGCTGGGTATTGCACAACCTTTCAACTTCCCCAGAAATGCAGTTCCCCGTTATTCCTTGAAAAGTAGAATAAATTGGAACTGGTAAACTATTTTCTTGACAAATTTTGTTGGCAGTAAAGGACAATGGGATTTTCAATGTATTCGATTTTCAGGAGCAATAAAAGAGGGAGCAGAAAAAATTCCTAGTATTGTTATTTGTGGGGGAGCATTAAAAAACCCTAAAGAGAAAACCCGTCAATAGCTTTTACCCCCCCGGTGGGGCAGACAAGCTAGTGTAGACCTCTGTTTCCGCGCTGTGTCCCTTATTCTGTAAGATGTGGGGTTTTGTGTATTTTTAATGTTAAATCTAGTTTTCAGCCAGAAAAGAGTCATTAAAAGGTCAGTTTTTTTTCAGCCCGCCCCCTGATGTAGCCCCGCCCCCCTCAATGACAAACCCATTACTTTGAATAGGGGAAAAATGTGAATAACTCCAGTGGGGAGGGTACCTTGGTGGTGGAGCTAAAAAATGTCATGAATAAAGATTTGAGGGGGAAAAGCCTAAAAAAAGCAGTTTACCCGAAAAAGGGACATGCGCTGGAAACAGCAGTTCTGACACTCCCTTTTGTGCCCTCAGCAAGGGGGACATAAATGTGACGGTTCTCTTTAAAATTCAGGAGAGAGGAGGGGGTCTTAGGGACTTATTGCCCTAATCAGAATGAACCAGAAGGTGGGCGGGCCGTCCTTTTATTGGGGGAGGTGGCCACCCCGGGGGCCCCACATCTAGGGGGCCCCCCCCCGGGCAGCCGCCCCCCCTGCCCCCGGGGGGGACAGCCCGGTTGCCCGGGGGCACCGGGTTCGGGGGCAGCGCCCGGGTCGGGCGTCGCGGGGGAGGCTGGGGTTTCCCCTGGGGGCCCCGGCACCCGCGGTCTGTGGCCCCCTCACACACGGCTGCATGGCCGGGGCACAGACCCAGTCTGCAGCCATCACGGCCCCCTTTTCCCGTTCCGCGGGTGCAAGCAGCAGCCCAGGCAAAATCTGGGATTTTGATCCCGTCTGTTCGCTCCGGAGGCCGCGGGGCAGGCCCGGGGATGTGATGAGTCATCGCGCGCCGCTCCCCGGCCCTGCATCTGCTGCCCGCGGCCAGCGGTCCCGGACGTGGAGAAGAGGAAAGGGAAATTGGTAAGTATTTTTTTTTTTTTAAACTACTGGCCCCTTAAAAAAAAATACTGCCCTGCGCCCCGCCACCAATATACTGCCCTTCCATATTACTGCCCCGCCCCCAAAATACGCCCCCGCCCCCCAAAATATGCCTGCCCCTTATACTGCCCCTACCAATATACTGCCTGCCACCTAATACGCCCCCGCCACCCAAAATATGCCCCTGCCCCC
>JAODAL010081257.1:0-11967 GCA_025379985.1 Phyllomedusa bahiana | reverse complement strand
GGGTTTTGGGGTTGTAAAAATGCTGTTTCTTTAAATGAATACAACAGGAACAGGCTTAGATAACCCTTGGATATTCAATGTGCTTTGAGCAGATAGCATTAACATGCATATGCAGCTGCATTGAACGCACACTGGACTTCACTTCCAATACCCCACAAAATCAGAATTATAACATAAGAGAAGTAGTCTCTTTATATCGCTGTATAAAAATGAGTTCTTTATTAAGAGATATCATAAGCAGCCGTGGCAGCCCCTTCCTACTCAGTAACAGTTAGAGCGGTATGAGCGCTCAGCGTCACGCCCGGACTTATATAGTGCGGTGACATCACAGAATCCCGCCGGTCTCTGTTTGGCTTCATCTCTGCACATGTCATGTAGGCTATGCCCTTCTTCCTCCCAGAGTTCTTTGCCCATGTAACGCCATGTGCTTGCAGCCATTTTATCAATCAAAAGCATGCTTCGTTCACACGGGGTTTACCCAAAACTTCAAACTTCGTTCAGAACCGAAGTTTTCCTAAAAATTCTAAACGAATTCCACTTCGTTAGAATCAATTCGCTCATCTCTAGTTGCTATGCCAAAAAGAAATTTCTTAGACTAGACAATTTTCATACATGTTCCCCATGGAGTATACAAGATTTTATCAAGGGGTAGGGTTTGAAATAAATTCATTAACCCTTTCAACCACCCTGACGTATGGGTACGTCATGGTGGTGGTAAGGAGATGTGTAACAGGATCGCAGCGCGACCCTGTTACACAGCCACTGGGTGTTAGCAGCTAACTGCAGCTAATACCTGGCAATTGCAGCGCGGGGGGGTGGCGCCACTCGCCTGCGCTGTTTAACCCTTTAGTTCTTCAGTCCGATCGGGACTTCAGAGACAAGATCGCTGAGTCCCTCTGGGCTAACATGGCAGCTGGGAGCCTTGTGAAGGCTCCAATCACTGCCATGTTCCCGTTTGCCCCACTTCCGGCCCAAAATAGGAAGTGGGGAAAACGCCATTTTGGGTACAAGCCTAATGCATTTGTCAAATGCAATGCATTAGGCGTATTAATGATCGCGCCCTCTAGTGGTGAAGCACCAAGGGGGACTCAATGTTAAAGTAAAAAAAAATAATAATAAAGTTTTAAAGTGTAAAAAAAAAAAGTATTAAAAGTTCAAATCACCCCCCTTTTCCCATTTTACAAATAAAAACAATAAAATAATAAAAAAGTTATGCATGTTTGGTATCGCCGCATCTGAAAAAGTCTGATCTATAAAAATATAACATCATTTATCCCGTACGCTGAACACTGTAGTAGAAAAAAAAATTCCAAACGGCAAAATTGCGTTTTTTTGGTCATTTCATGTCCTATAAAATTGCAATAAAAGTGATAAAAAAAAAAGTCGCATGTATTCCAAAATGCTAGCATTAAAAAATACACTTCAGCCCGCAAAAAATGCACCCTCATTGACGTCCATAGGTGTTAGTACAAAAGAGTTATTGGTCGAAAAAAATGTTTGGAATTTTTTTACGCCACCAAAGCATAACTAAAACCCTACATGTTTGGTATTGCCGGATGCGTAGAATACAGATCACACATCATTTTTACTGAAGATTGAACAAAACTCCTGCAAACATGGCGAAAGTAAAAAAAAATTCACATTTTGCCCTACTTAGAATTTTTTGCCGTTCCCCAGTATATTCTATATTAATATGAATAACACCACTGGAAAGTACATATTTTCCCGCCATAAAAAAGCCCTCATATGTGTATGTAGGTGAAAAAATAAAAATGTTATGGCTTTTGGAAGGTAAGGAGGAAAAAAATGAAGCGTAAAATTATTTTTTTTGTTTGTGTTAAAGGGTTAAGCTTTGGCCATACTGGAAGTGTTGTACACACTGCACTCTCATCCCTATGTCTCTTAGCTTCTACTATAAAAGGCTAAGGATCTGGTTTCTGGTTTTTGGGGGCAAAGATTCCTAGTGCGGAGACCTGGATCTTTTCTCCTAAAACACCAGTAGCCACATCCTTTGGTCAGCAAAGTCTGCCGTACTTTTCACCATACATGCCAACCCTCCTGATTTGGGTAGGAGGTTCCCGCAAATGGGGGGTCATCTCCCTTACCCCGGAGGGAGGTGCCAGTAGGCAGCGGGGGTTCTTTAAATGAACGTGGCGCCCGCCTTCTCCCTTGAATGTACATCGGGGGTTCTTTAAATGAACGTGGCGCCTGCCTTTTCCCTTGTATGTACAGCATTCAGTGAGTGCTGTACATACACCTCAGCGTCACAGGGGACGTGACGCATGGTTTTGATCACGCCCTCTGTGACGCTGGATCTCCTCGGTCGGCAGCCTCTGCTGGCCCAGGAGATCCCGGGAGCTGTGTGGTGTCGTAAGGAGCATTGGGGGTTCCCATGGTTCATTTTTGGGCCCGGCATTACAATGTGTTTTCCCCTGATGTAAATGCGCCTATTTTGGTTGAAAGGACATTTCTTTTTACATCGAGAATATGGCGGCAAAAGTTTTTTTTGGCAAAAAATTTGCCAAAAAAGGAATTTGCATTTGGGGGGAATTTTCGTCTTATGTTTATTACATAGTTCCAGCCAGGTATGATACAGGATGCTATCTAGGTCTAAAACTCACTTGGTTGCCCATAGCTAATAATCAGAGCGCCCCATTCATTTCATATAGTGCGCTGGAAAAAATTGAGGGGGGGCCTCAAAAAAGGAGAGTTGCTCTGCTGATGGCACAGCTGAACTTTTTTGGGAAATCAAAGGGTTAAAAGTAATTTCCCCCAAAGCGAGTTTTTTCGGAGTAGGGCGAGTTTTGTCTTTTTTGTTTAAAGTGTATTTTTTGGGTTTTAAGTGTGGGACTTAATATTGGGGATTTTTAATTTGGGGCTTTTAAAAAGGGGCGTTTTTACAGATTTTTTATTTGTATCTGTATTTTTTTTTTTTTTGAAAACATCCCCATGAGTTCCATGTTTGACAATGCTGCCCGGGGTGCACCCCCTGTGCAATTTTAAGCCACCCCTTGACCAACAGTTCGAGGGTCCCTTTACGCTGTGCAATTTTGGGCACACTGAAATTTAAAAGGGCCCCTTTATCCTGGATCAAAAGGGGGCAAGGGGCCCAACACAAAGTCCATAGCCACTTGGAAGGAGTTTGAGCTCTTTTGAGCAACCTTTCGAGGTGTGGGAGGCTGGGAAGATGGTAGCGGGAGGTGAGGAAAAACATGAGGTGGGTAGCTGGGAAAAGTTAGAAAGAAGGGTAGAGGGAAAAAGTGTTAGGGAGGTTTAAGTCCTGAACTGGCACCCCAAAAACCCAAATTTTTGAAAAGTTTTGGCGGTGGGGGGATGTCGGTCAAATAGCTTTTGGGGCCGAAAGGGACATCCCCCTGTTTTTCCCAGTAAGAGGGGAAAATAGGAGGGGCGGTTTGGGTTTAGACGGGTGCTGGGTTTTTTGGGGACCCCTTTATAAGGGGAACGGTAGGGAAAATTCTGCAAAAGACCGGGATCTTTCGAACAGTATGTTTTTTTACAGGGGGCCCGGGTTCGACATACGGGGATCGGGGGGACAGATTGTGGGTGGGGCTGGGGGAAAATCCAGCTTTTAAGGGTTTCCCTTTTGGGGCCCCCAAATGACAAATTTTAGAGGAAAATGGAGTGTCCTTAAAAATGATTTGGGGGGCTTAGGAAAAAAAGCTCCGGGGGTAAAAATTTTCAAAAATATTCCCTGCAGGGGAAAGTTTTAGAGAGGTGAAAAAGGGGCTCAAAAATTTGGTGTAGGAAAGGGGAAATTTGGTGTTTTGGAGAACTAGGTGACTTCCGGGCCCTTTTCTACGACTCTTGTAGGCAGGCTGCAAAATAATTTGGGGGGGGTGCAGCTGTATTTGGGGGGAAAATTGCTAGGAAAATGGAGGAAAATTTTAAAATAGGGATGGGGGGAGGGAAATACAATAAAAGCGTGCAAGATATTTAAAATTTGGAGCTGGGAATTTGTAATAAATTTAGGGGGTGTAGCAAAAAGTTTTAAAAATAGGGGAAAAGGGAAAAAAAAAAACTGAAAAATCTTTTTTAAAAATTTCATGCTGGGCCAAAGCCAGGAGTCTGGGCAAAAAAATTAAAGAACTAGAAATTTTTAAATTTCAGATGAAAAAAAATGAAAAGTGGGGTTTAAATGAGACATGGGCTGGGGCGAGAGCTAGAATGGGGATTAACTTGAGGGGTTTGGGTTTTTTTGAAGTGACCGTAAAACCCGGGGGGGGGGGGGAGGTGTTTTGTCTTATGAAAATCCCTTTTTTGAAGGGCCCAAAACTGCGGGGAAAAAATTTGGTAAAAGGTAATGAAAAAAGGTGGATTTTTTATTTGGGGAATATTTCTTTGGGGGGAAAAACAAAAATAAATTTAATTTGGAGTCTGCTATTTGGCCCCAAATTTAACAGAACCCCCAGAAGATATGTCCTCGGCAAAAAAGATGAAAATTTTAATTGGGAAAGAGGTTGGTTTTTATGGGTGATTTTTAAAATACCCGACATAAATTTTGGGGAAATTTAAAACCTTTTAGCCCCTCACAAAGGAAACTTTTTTTTTGTTAAAAAACTAATGTTTAATTTTCCCTTTTCCCCAATTTGGGGCAGGGGAAGCGACTAGAGGAAAAGGGGGTTCAGACTTAATATTGGGCTAATAGAAATGACAGAGAGTAACAATGGTTAAGGGTTTAAGGGCCCCCTGGGAATGTGACCTTTAAAATAAAAAACTTTCCATTTTTCCTTCAAAGGCTTTTTTGTCATGGGAAAACCCCAAAAACACTGAAATTTTAGGAAAGGGTAAAATTTTATCCTGTTAGAGAGGACCTTAAAACCCTTTTGACGGGGAAAAGGGGTTTAAAAAAAAAGAAAAAAAAAATAAATGGGAGGGTATTTAAAAAAAACCTTTGGGCGCTCACTAGAGAGGTACATGCATATGGTAAAAAAATTTAAATTTGAAACAGGAAAAAACCCAAAAGGGGGATCAACAGAGATGTAAAGGGGGGGCAAAAAAAACAAAAAGAAGTGTTTCAGCTACCCAAAACAGGGAGGGCAGTGAAAAGGAAAAAAAAAAGTTTTAAAGGAAAAAAAAAAAAATATGTAAAAAAATGTTAAGGCAGCAAAGTGGAGACAGAAAGACGTATTGCCATAGAAAGTAAAAGGAACCCCAAAATATTTTTTAACTATATAAATTAAAAAAAGATAAAAAGAAAAGTTGGCCCCTTTAAAAAGTATGAGGGGGGACTATGAGGGTATGAAAAAAAAGAAAACCCATTGAATATTTTTCTCCACTGTATTTACTAGGAGGATGGCTTCCGTTGTGAGAAAAGGGGGGGAAAATTTCCCAAATTAAATTTTTCTTTCAAACGCAGGAAAATGCAGCTCCGCCTTAGGAAGCTTAAAATAAAAAATTCCCCCCCCCTGACAAATACCCCGGTGTCCTAAGGGGTTAAAGTGTGTATAAAGGGCCCTTATTCTTAATATTTGAACGTTTTTAAAAACTTTAAGGGGGGATATCCAAAGGATTGTGCATACAAATGTGGTGCCCAAAATTTCAAAAAGGGGTCAAAAAGTGACCCCGGGAAAATTTTAGGCCGTAAGCTTAAACCCCTTTGTGGGTAAAATGTTTGAAGGTTTTTAAGGAGCTTCCTGGGCTATCTCCTAAAAAAATGATAATGCCTTTCCCGTATGGGTTTATGAAAGGATCGGGCCCGTAAAAATTCCATCAGCTTCTATGGGAAGTTTTCCAGACTGGATCGGGGGAAAGGGACGGAGAATATATTTGGATTTTCTAAAAGCATTTATATGTTCCCCCTAAAAGGTTGGTAATTAAAATGAGAAAGTTGGACTGGGGGGAAAAGTTTGCAAGTGGGGAAGTAAAGTTTTCCTGAAGAAAAACAAAGGGGGGGTAACAACGGTGTTTCTCAGATGGGTCCCTGTGTAGTGGGGGGACCCCAGGCCAGAATTGGGCCCTTCCCCCCTTTAATATTTTATAAATTTCTTTCACAGGTTTTCACGTAGAATATCAAACTTGCAGAAGATACTAAGCTGAAAAGAAACCACACAATAGAGGATAATGTGTTATTACAAAGGGCGGATAGGTTGGAGGTGGGCAGAGAAAAAGGGGAAGAGGTTTAACACTGTAAATGCAAGGTTATGCACTGGGGAGGAAAATTATTATTATTTCATTGTTAAATGAAAAAACATGAAAGTGCATGGAGAAGGATGGGTCCTGGGGGACAGTAAAATTTTAAATGTCAGCCAGTGCAGGCGGCAGCAAAAGGCCCAAAAAAGGTAGGGTTTTTATTAAAAGGGGAAAAAGAATATGGGAAAAAATTTTTCCCCTATACAAGCATGGGGTTGACCACCATGGAAAATTTTGTACAGTTTTTTGGGGCCGTGACGGAAAAACATTGTAGAGCTTTTAAAGGGACAAAGGGGGGCCCCAAAAAAATAATAAAAGGGCTGGGTGGACTCCCAATACCCAGAAAGATTACCCAAGGTTAGGGTTATTTATTTTAGAGAAAAGACGGCTTCGGGGGGACATAATATATATGTTTAAATATATTAAGGGCCAATATAGAGATTCGCAAAAGAATTTATTTATTACTCAGGACTGTATCTAGAACAAGGGGGCATCCTCTACATCTTGAGGAAATAAAGTTTCTACATAAAATAGAAGGGATTCTTTACTGTTAGAGAGGTGAACATGTGGAACTCTCTGCCAGAGGAAATTGTCATGGTGAATTCACTAACAGAGTTCAAGAAGGTTTTGGATCATTTCTGGCTGATATAAACAAGTTATAGTGATAGGATTCTGGAAAAGGGTCTGGGTACTTTTTTAGATTTAATAATAAAACAATTTCAAAGTGACCAGGGACCCGGGAAGGGTTGGTTTTCCTTTCTAGAGTAATTAACAAGTTATAGGGACTAGGATTTTGGAGGGGGGTTTGTTGTTTCAGGGATTTTTTTTCTGTTCCCAAAATTGGGGTTCAGGAAGGAATTTTTTCCCTAACATGGGGCAATTAGTTTCCCCAAAGGGGGGGGGTTTTTGTCTTCCTTTGGATCAAACATTTTAAAACACTTTAGCAACAATTAAGAAAAAAGGGGCTAAAACTGGATGGACATCAGTTCCCTTTTTTTTCGGCCTGAAAAATATGTAACTATGTAAAAAATTTTTGGGCCCTTGGCACTTTTACGTGTTTGTATACTGATAATAAAATGAGTGTTGTTTTTCTCACAACAAGGTATATTATACTGGTTAGTAGTGTTGAGGAGTGAACAGTAAAAATTTTTTGTTCAAATTAAAACCCCTCAAACTTTTTTTCAAGTCCATTTAAAGTTCTTTTCGAACTTAAAACTTCGAACCCATTAAAGTCTATGGGAGAAGATTTCGGGTAAATTTTTTAAAACCTATACAGGTGAGGGGAAGCTGGAATTACCATCCATAATTAAACTGGATATGTGGAAAACTTAGTGAAAAAAATTTGGTTTTTGAGTCGGGAAAAAGAATTGAGGGGGTTTAAAAAATTTAAATTTCCCTTTTCAATGGCTAACTGAAAAGATGAGGCAGCTTGCAAGCAGGGGCGTGGGCTAAGGGGGGTGCAGGGGTTTGCAGGCTATGGGGCCGCTTCCTGGTGGGCCCAAATCCCTTTTTGGGAACCATGGAGATTTGGAGACGGTGTTTTTATCCCAATTTCCCGGCCCCCCAAATCTTAAAAAAACGGGAATTTTTTGGGGGAACTGAGTTGTTTTTAGAAAATTTCCAAAGTACCCGGGTAAAATCCATAAAACCATACATACCCTTTTGTTTATGAGGTTGGGGGAGTTATGTGGGGCCTTTGCAATGTCCCCAAAATTTAACAGCTTGGGTGTGGGAAAGATGCACCCGGGGAAATTTACAAACCCCCTAACTATTTATGTCTATGGAAAAGGAAAAATGCTATCTAACAAATTTAAAGGCCCAGTTGTAGAGTTAAGAAAGTGAGTTTAAGATGGGTTCACAAGGGGAATACAGTGGGGAAAAATAAATGTATAAATTGTCATGTTTATTTTAGCGCCCAAAGAAAACCAAAAAGTGCAGAAAGGTGATTGGATGGCTCCCAAAAGTTTCAAAAAAAGCTGCTTTTAAACGCAATTTAAATGGGGGGTGGTGGGAAAATAAAACTAGAAAATTTATTCGAAATAAAGAAAGTAAAATGTTCGGTTTTGGTTTGAGTTCTAAAAATTATAGAAGTTCTACTAGAATTTTTGCCAAGATTATTGTTTTGTCGTAAAAATTACAGTTTAACATCTTGAGAATGTTTCTTGATCATGCCAGATAATACTACAAAGATAAGCGTTATGCTCAAAATATTTTAATGTAACCTTAGCTCTTTACTATCATATTAAGTACTTTTTTAATTTGAAAACTTATTTCCAGGCCCTTGGGGGTGGTCCACAGAGGAATAGAGGAAGCCCGGTTTGGTTTCCCCTGGGTTTGGGCCCCAATGCATGGTGGAAAACCGTGGGGGGGAAGGGCAAGCCTGGGCGGGTTTTTTAGGGAAATGCAGTGGGGAGAAGAAAAACAAGAGGCCGAGTACAAGAGTCCCGGGAGCATTTTGCAAAAATGTAAGTAGCCGTTGGGTTTGGCCCCAAGTCTACTCCCCCGGTGGGGTTTCCCCAAAAATCAACTCCTGGTGGGCCGAATTTAAACGTTTTTGCGCTGGGGGCCCAGGAAATTAAATTTTTTTTGGTGGCCCCAAAAAATTTTCCCCCTGAAAGGTCTTAGTTCCCTATTCCCGGTGGGCCCCCGGAATCTTTCCAAATGGTGGACCCCAGGAATTAGCTTCAATTTTGAGGCCCCCGGGACCCCGTGCAAAAAAAAACTTTTGCTATTTAATTTTTGTAGGGGTTTAAAAGGATTTTTTTCTATTTATTGCTTTTCTTGGGTCCAGGTCAGTTTAATTTATAGAGAAGTTATTAATGAAGTTACTTTAGGAAAATCAACTGCCCTTGCCCCTATAATTTAACGGGCCCGCTAAAATGGTATCTAAAAGTTTTTAAATATAAAGTAATGAAATTACGTTAAAAAATTAAAAAAAGAGGTTTTTCCCTGTTTTAAAACCTTTTTCAACTCCCGTATGAAGGGTGGGACTGGCCTCTGATTGTCTCTGTTTGCTTACCCCAAAACAATGAATTTCCTCCCCCCTTTAGTTTCTGCCCCGCCCAACACTATTTCAACAGATCCCGTAACATACTGTAAGGGTTAAAAACCGTAGGGCCCTGCTACGGACCCTCAGGTGCCCCCGTTTTTTATCCCGGCCCCTTTCTGGGACTTTTCCCCGGTTCCCTGGCCCCTTTGCACAAACCTGTCCTGGCTCCTGCCCCTCCCGAAAACCCCAACCCTCTCTGCTTCCCCCAGTCCCTGGCATCCCGTGCGCACCCTGTGTCCTTTCTAGGGGCGCACCCCTACACTGACCTATTTTAAAAGGGCTGTGCTCCTTGGTCCGGCCTATTGACCTGTGACCCCAGCTGTCTTTAAAGGGCTTCCCGCCCCAGCCCGGTTGGGCAGTTCGTTTTTGTGTTCCAGCACAAGAGCTTGACCCCTTGGGTGCTGTTCTGCTTGATTCTGTCATACGTTTCTTGTAAAAGTTCATCGCTACCTGCCCGAAACACCTGCTGCTAAAACCCGCTTGCCAATGCCCGTTGCCATACCCAGGGTTGCTTTTTATCCTGGGGTTTGCCCCCCGGGCAACCCGCTACACCCGGACTGTGATTTTTTCCCCGGCTACATTGCAGTGCCTTTTCTCCGCTTCCCGCCCCCCCTCCCACCGGGGCCCGTATCTTTGGCTTTCCCAAATGCTTGTGTTCACCATCTGCGCTCGCGGGGGGCCCAGAGGGGTCCGCCCAAACCCCCAAGTTACCCGCCTTTCCCGGGGTTTGGGAAATTTTTACAGTTAAAGAATGACCCGGGCATTTAAAAGAAACCCCCGGAGGAAATTTTCCCCAAAACCCCGTAAAAGGGGGTGAACTGTCGGGGCGTCCACCCCAAGCAAATTTTTCCAGAAGTTGCAGACGCTCACCCCCCATTTGGGGCGAAATCGTGTCTGTCAGGCACTACGCCCCGCTCGCCCATTTGCTGTTTGGGTTTTGCTTCCATTGCCATGGGCCGTTTAGCCCGCACCTTTCCTCTGTGCCCTTATTCTGGAGACCCCCATGGCGTGTGCGGTTCCTAACCAGTCACTATCCACTTTGAGGTCTGGCTATCAGTTCCATTTGACCGTACCCCAAAGGGCCCCTTTATCCCTCCGCCTGCTCTCAGGTGAAGCCTTGGGATGGGGTTTCACCTTTTGGGAGAAAGGGGATCCCCTGATTGGGGAAATTCCAGGAGTTCCTGAGGTTTAGAAAAGTCTTTGAATTTTAAACCCGGGCGCAACACATAGCTGATCATCTCTGCTCCCCTTTCGTCTTGGCCCACTTACAGTGGGGGCCCGTATGCTAATTAGTTCCCCTACCCCCTTTCCTTCGGCTTGCTGGAACAACCCGGTCCCGTTTTTGCCTTTGGGGGGGTCGCAATGGGCGATAAAGGGGCGGGGTTGGGGGTGGGGACCCACCCACCACCCTGGAAGACCTCATCGTTTGGTACCCGGGTCGAAATCTTTTTCGGGGGGGAGGGAGTTTTGGCTTTGCCCAAAACACCCGTTCCTTGTCCCCAAAGCTTCCGCCCCGCCCTGTACCTGAAAACCTCGAGTCCACCTCACCCCCGAAAACCCCGCGTTTTTTCCCGATGAGCCCATGGAGGTCAAAACCCCAAAATTTTTTATCTCCATGGAAAGGGGAAAGCACCCCTCGACGCAGCTTAAAACCCGTGCCTGTATGGGGGTGGTGTCATCACTTCTGAAGGGGAAAGCCCCGTCCGCTCAGCTGCAAAAGGGCATTTTTTTTATATGCGGGCCCGGGGGGAGGGCCCGGGACTCAAACCACAGAAAATCAAACCTGCCTTGCGGCGGGGCCCCTTTGGGGAAAACCCGGACCTAAATTTGAACCCCCCTCCCCGGCGTGGCCGCTTTCCAAAGCTTGCGGTGGTAAAAGGGGGCCACTACCCATGTCGCTTCAAAAGGCTGAAGTGAATGCCCAAGGGTTTCCCGGCCCGTTTTTTTGAATGGTGCAGAAATCCACCCTTTTAAAAAGGGGGGGAATGCAGTACCACCAATTTTGGGCAGGAGCAAAGGTCAGCTTCTGCATTGGGGGTGGCTGAGCATACTGCTGTCTCTTGGCAATGCTCGGTGAACAATTTTGGCACCATGAGTGTCAGGAAGGGGTACTGGACCCGGTTTGATGTTGTAATGACAAAGGGGGTTGTTTTTCGGGGAGAAGTGGTGAAGCCTTGGGCTGCCTGAAAAGGGGCGTACCATGGGTGGATACAGCTTTGGGGGCAGGAGGACCACCCCATCTGAAAAGTAAAGGTAAACTGCACGATGTTGATGCAGGGCCTGGTACTATGTTAGGTCCTGGGCCAAAAACTTTTACTTTCTGCCCACAGAATTTTTAAAATTGGGATGTTCAACGCCTCTGGAGTCTCGTTTAAAAAAAAAGGCACACCCCCGAGTAGGTGAAATTTTTCCCCCAAAGCACTGCACTGTGACTGTTTTCTGCCGTTGGGGCCCCGGGGGCCCCGTGCCGCTACCCTTTTGGGACTGCAAAGGGTGGGGGGTCGTGGCCCTTTGGGGTCCCCAAACCTTGCACTGCTGCCCCCCTGCTGAATCCCCCCCCCGGCCACACTCCCAAACTTACGGGCTGCCCTGACACGCAAGCTGCTGGGTCTCTTTCCCCCTGATAATGATGAACCCTTGTACAATGTTGGTTTTGGGTAAACTCATAGGGTCACCGGCTTTTAAAAACCCCCAGTATGTGATGAACCCCCAACCCTTTTCATCTCGGCCCAGACATTTAAATCCCCTACTGTCCAAAATTTCCCGTT